>OW964826.1:37644131-37866657 GCA_943142095.1 Ophonus ardosiacus | reverse complement strand
ATATATATATATACAAGGTGTTAAATTTAAGTATTTCACTAATGCTATCTCGAGAACCGTAAGAGATACGAATATAAACATTTTATATCGTTGTATTCAGAAAAAAAATGCTGAATCGTATAGGCGAATAAAAAAATTAGGTTCTCATTTAAAATTAAAAAGTTGAATTATGTTTTGAGAACCACTGGTTGAAAAATAATAGTCTTATAATATAGAGATTATTTGCTAATTTAACCGACTTCGTATCTCTTACGGTTCTCGAGATAGCAATAGTGAAACACTTAAATTGAACACCCTGTATATATATATATATATATATATATATATATATATATATATATATATATATATATATATATATATAGATCAGAGCTGGGCAGGTTACTTTTAAAATGTAACTAGTTACAGTTACAGTTAGCTCCAAAAAAAAGTAACTAAGTTACTTAAGTTCCAGTTACTTTGGTGAAAGAACTAAGTTATTTACTAGTTACTCATTAAAAGTAACTTAGTTACCTTGAGTTACTTTCTAACTACTTTTAATGGCGTAAAGTGTAGACTTTGACTGGACTTAGTTATTGTGTAGTATACATATCAGGGAGTTTTTGCACTAACTACGTTAACCTAAATTTTAACGTTATTGCTTGGCAACACCCAATCAGATTATTATTGTTAACGTTAACGGACCTACAGGGCCTTATTACCGCCTAGGCCCACGAGGCCACGGCCTAGGGCCCGCTTTGACTAGGGGCTATCAGGCCCCGGTTGCTGTGATAAAAAATCTGATAAAAAGGCCCTGCGGACATACATTATAATATAACAAAAATTAAAAGTAACATTTTATCTTGTGAGAAGGAAATTTGCAAAAATGAAACGAATTCAAGTCTTGCAACCCTTGGAACAACGAACAAAATACACTATTTTTTGTATAACCTGAAAATTGGAATAATTTTGATGATTTAGTGGCAGTTTAATTATAATTTATTAAAACGTATCATTTGTAAGTGAGGAAAACATTTGAAAATAATATATTTTATAAGTCAAATTTAACATTTAGTGACTTTTTAATTCTAGAATTAAAAGTTAAAATAATGTGTCATTTTTAGTTTTTCTGTTTACCGTACAAAAACTCTATTATTAATGAATACAATTACTTATTTTATTATCTATTATGGCTTGAAATCAATCAACAATAATATTGAATTTAATTTTGTATTAAAATAAAACAACTCCACTTTTTAAGTTACTTTGACTAACTTAAGTTACATTCTAATTTCTGAATTACTTTAAGTAACTTAAGTTACTCAAGTAACTAAGACATAGTGAAACTTTTAACCGAGGTTTGTATACTATTTTATTCAAAATCGGAAATTAATAAGGAGTAATTGATATTTAAATAACAATAATAACCTAACATAAATAAATTAATGGTCTGAGCTTGTTGATTTGTCACATGAACTGTAAATTTAGTATGATATCTAACCTTAAATTTTGATTTCTCATATATCTACACTTATTTATATTATTTACAATTTCATTTGTCTCTTTACATATAAAATGTAAAGAATCTTTGTTTACAAGTCACTGATGTCTCAGGGCTGAAGTTAGGATGTGACAGATTGGAAAGTCTCATCCTCCTCTATACTCACGCTATACTTTCCGACCTGTTGGAAAATGAGGTTAACAATAACTAACTTCCCAACTTTTTAAAAGTTGGAAATCGTCATATTACAAACCGATTGTGAATAAAAATGTTATCAATAAACGAGATCTCACTGCCAAGTCGTATTATTTATTTAAATAAAAAGTAGTTATTGCATAATCAGGTCTCAGGTCTATTTTTTGTATGTACAAGGAAAATGTTTAAAAATTATTTGGAAATTTTATTATTTAAACTCGCAGGTATATTTGCATATATTAAAATAAGTCAGTTGGTATAGTGTTATTGTTGTTACTATATTGTTTTCGGGGTTTTTCTAACCCACAAGGTGGGATACGCGTGATTTTATGTATGTATGTATATGTTGGAAATATTGATGACCTATTATTGCAAATTAATTTGTAGTTTTTTGTTGTTTCAGAGTGTGTGAGCGTGTTTGTATTTCGTAGACGAAATTGTGGACGAGAGTGGACAAAATTATGGACGAAATTGAGGACGAAAGTGTTGACATTTTGGGGACAAGACCTGTAGTGGTAGCACGCACTTTAGAATTCTATTATAGAAAGCAGGCGAATACGATTTTATTTTTACGAATCTTGGTAGCACGCACTTTAGATTCAGAAATTATTGGATTTTATACTATTAAAATAAGAAATATTATGACAGTTGTATATAATAAATGTATAAATTATATATAAAATGCCTTTGAATAGAACTGTGGCAAAATAATGACACTTTCGCCTCAAGTCGTTCGCTTACAGGCGAATATTTTGAGACACGCATGCTACCAAATTTTCGCTTCGTGGCGAAATGCGAAAACAAATGCCTCATTTGAAAGAATTCTAAAGTGCGTGCTGCCACTACTGGTCGAAATCTACGAAAAGGTCAGTAGAATTTTTTATACGAGCCCTGCGCCAAAAGAATTCGCCTACTACCCTTCTCTTTACAAGGTAGCAACACATTTATTAATTATGATAGCGCATTTTATGTAAGTAATTAATTAACTTTAATAACATAAAAGTAAGTTTAGGAATAATAATTGAATAAGTGGAAACAATTTCCTTTTATATGAAAAATTATAATAAATAGATGTGGGCGAATTCTTTTGGCACAGGGCTCGTATTTGTTAATTACATGCTAAACATGCACGACCCTGCGATCCTCTACTTGTTTATTTACACATCCCTTAGTTCATAAAATTAATGAAACTCTGCCACATAAAATATAAATATTGTATATTATGTTTTGTAATAAAAAATATGAAATTCATTGCATACCTACGTTATTTTTAAATATGTACATACAAAAAGCAAAATATTAACACTAGCAATGTACATTTACATATTTGTATTTATATTTTTATTGTAAAATGATATTTTGTATTTCTCTTCAGTTCAATATATCTCTGTTTCATATACACAAATTCTTGCAGTTGACAGCGATATTTGTTTTGTTTCCTCATATATTCTAAAGAGATTAATTTAGTAACGAGAAAACAATTGCATTATTTCATTATTTGTCAAGCACAGATATTCACATGTTTTGTTTACTAAAAGAGAGAGACCACAGGGGTCACTTTTGTGTTTTGTGCTATTTGAAAATAATTCTCAAATTTTAAGTTACGAGTTTCGTTAACCGTTGGTCAGAATTGAACCCGGGCCGTCCGCATCAACTAGTAATACTAAACGTTGCCATTGTTATAATTATTATACTGTTGCTTAGATACTAATTTTATTTTTATTTTATACAGTACATCGATTAATATCATAAATAGAAATCTTAATTATCGTTACAATATAGCTAAGTAATTCATATATAACTTTCAACCTGTTTCTTAAGAATTTATAAAAAAAAACTACGTGAGTCATGTACATAGTTATAAATATTTAATCTTTTATTATTTTAAAGACAATTCTAAGAAAATATTATTGATTATCGAATTAGAATTTCTAATAAGGTAACTATAAGAAATTCTCCATGACATTGAGAGTAAAATTACGTATTTTTACAGTAACGCATGTAACAAAAGTTATGAGAAGTTAGATCATTTCATTAAACAGAAAGAATTTTTTTATTGAAATGTTGACATTAGAGGTTTTTCCTATTGGGCTTCCAAATTATCAAGAGATGGCGCTGACGTCAAACGTCAAAATTCAAACGAATGGTACATTTTTCGCTGGTTTCCATAAGAGTACAATTGGTGTGAGACTAATTTTCGTAGTTTTTAATTTAATTTCGGATTTAGTATAGTGTTTTTTCTTTTTTGTTAATTTCGGTAGAATTGAGTTTGATCTTTCTTGTAGTAACAATTTAGTGATAGTTTTAATAATATTTTAGTTAATAGGGTTAATTTTAGTAAGTATTTGTAGGTTAAGAGTATTTTAGTCATATTTTAATTAACAGTATATTAGTTTTTTTAATAAAAAAATATTTGATTTCCTTTATTTAGATTGTATTTCATTGCCGTAGTTGTACATATATTAATTTCTATCTGCATAGGTTTACTTTTATTTAATTGTTTTTCTTTCATAATGAACAATTTTCTTTGCTTACATTTAGATACTATTTGAAGATTTGGGAATTGTAATGTGCCATCTAGAAATATGGTGAAAGGCCAGCAAGCCAGCAAGTAATAAATAGTGGCCACATAATATTGTGTGGTAAATATTTTCGGAGAAAACTCCATCGTAACTTTAACCTATAAATTGCATATCTCCTAATTTGTTCATTAATTTTTTAAAAATCAAAAACTTCCCTATTATATGAGCAGTAATAAAGATCCCACTAAGAATAAAACAATAATAGCCGAAGATAAAAGCGTATTAAAATTCGTATACAAGTAAATACAATCCCTGAATAAACCAACCTCTTTTGTACATGTCGTACATGTACACTTCACTCAGTTCAGAAATCTGCCACCAGTGGCGAATTGTAATTTTGGAAGCCCAATAAGCTAAGGAGATACGATATTAATTTTACAGCACTGATAGGGGACTCTTCAATGCGACGCAGTTTTTTAATACCTTCTCTCATTTATCTTTGGGCGATGTTAAATCTAGTTACCGAATCGTCAGAAATATTCTTGCCTGTAACTGTTGTTCGTTTTGATATTCCCAGCCATTATTGCATACTTTTCTGCTATGAAATGCCCAAAACATCTGGAGATTCGTTCATGTAGGGCCATTATCTATTTGAACACATTATTTCTTTTTCGAAATTTTAAATCATTTCTGAGCAAACAATCACCTTTAAAATTCTAAATTGTTGAGTTAATTTGCGCGACGACATTCTATTTTTGTTTTGAGCAATGTGAATGAGTCTGCTGATTCGATTTGGGGACGAAAGTTCGGGTCGCCCACTTTTTGGTAAATTAATATATACTACACCCTCTTTACATTCCCGTACAGTTCGGTAAATAAATAGTCGTCTGTCCAATATTTTCATCTCCGAAAACGTGAAGAATTTCACGGTTCCAAATCTTTCAAAACTTTTTCTGGCAATTTTAACATGATATATAATAAAATATCTATTATGTATTTGTCTAGTGACAACTATATTAGACCTTATACAAGGTATTTACAATAGACTTAAATTAAAGTTACCTTTATGCCCAAACCTAACAACAATTCTAAGTGGACATGGCAAAATGAAAAGTAATTTATATAAATATAAAATAGCGAACGATTCTAAGTGTAAGTGTGGTGCGGAAAATCAAACAGTGAATCATTTAATATATGAATGTGTTTTGCTAAATGATCAAAGACGAGAGTTAAAGAACAATATTATAAAAAACAATGTATGCTGGCCTGTGGAAGAAAAGGAACTTGTAGAAAATAATTTAATACATTTTTCAAATTTCGTAAAGGATATAGACTTTGATATATTATTATAAGAATTTAAATTTAAATTAATTTAATATTTATGTAATTTATTAGTTGTTTGTAGTTGCTTAAAACTTGTTGTAAATAGTAATTGTAAAAGCATGTAATGTATATTATGGAGCATGCTGAATAAAGAGATCGATAAAAAAAGGTGTTATAAAATAAGTGTCACAAATTATGAGGGCATATAGTACTGACCAAAATGAGTTAAAAAAGCTTAATCAACATGGGTCCAATCTTCAATAGTTTTCGAGATATAAGGCAATGAAAAAAGAGTTTTTTCGGTGTTTACCTTTGCTATCTCGAAAACTGTAAGAGTTACGACTTTGATTAAATGAGACATTTTGTTTACCTTTCAGAGGTCATCTTATACGTGTTTTTGTTTTACAAAAAAAAATCAAATAATTGTACTGAGACAAAAGTTGTTGCGCCCTTGGCCAATACTTAGTTTTCAAATAACTTCGTAACTATTAGAAAGTGAAAAAAATGTGTCATATAAAATGTTATTGTTTTTTATAGTCTATTTACTGGCATAGACAAAATTTTGTTCAACCACTATCTTAGTCAGTTTTTTTCGATTCTACTACAAAATGGCCTCTTTCTCAAAAACAGTTGAAGATCGGACCCATGTTGATTTTTACTTTTTTTACTCATTTTGGCCAGTAATATATGCCCTCATAATTTGTGACACTTATTTTTTAACATCCTATATAGTAACGAAGTTTTGTTTTGAGTGTATAACTTTTCTCAAAACTTTCTTACATACGTTAATATGATATATTCTTAATAATTATAACGTGACTATTTTATTAGTATTGTGGTGCTCTCTCTATAATATCTTAAAAGAGTGAGGTGACGGGAAACCCAGAAATAGGTAATACGTCGTGGCAATATCTTGGGAATATTTTTTGAATACAGCACAAAAATAAAAATATTTCCCTTATTTTGTTAAACATTTTGTTCAAATTATTAAATTCTCGTCCCACTCCAGTGGCGTCGCATAGGGGCATCAAAAATACATGCCCCCTCTCGGGAAAATATAAAACATGTGCCGTGCGATTTAAACGCCAAGCATCCAACCAGCGACAAAGGAAACTCGACTTAATGTCCACTGAATATATAGTAAGGGAGAAACGGTATCTTCATGAAATGTACATTCGTACCTACATATTTTCTCTGGTAATCCCTTGCACAAGAATCTTACGACAAATTTAAAGGGCTGTATCCTGTATACTACGAAATAAAGCTTTCAAGAAGGGGAAATATTTTTGGAAATTTGCTAAATTGTGCATGAGAACGATGGATAAATAAGAAAGCTGAAATTTACGTTTTTACAGAAACTATAAGATGTGGAATTTTACTTTGTCTGATGCATAGTCTGCGAACTATAAATAAATTAGTAATGTCACAATGAGTAGAATTCAGAAATTTTCACATGTTTCAGACTTACTAAAATGTATTGTGTCTACAATAAGACTGTTTCAAGAATTTTATATGCCTTCTAAGTATTAATTTAAACCATATCATATATTGTAAAGATGATTCAAAAATCAAACAGTTATATTAATAATTATATACATTTGCGTAGAAAATATTTCCGTATTATAAACCAGAAACTACGTAAATAAAATTATGTAGTAACAAAATAATTTATCGTGCTGTGCAAAAATATTGCGCTAAAGGATACATATTTCAAAACTACTAAAAATCGGTACATGTTTTTACCTCTCGCTAAGAGAGGTATTGGATTCATGCTAAAATTCGCATGTTCAGATTTTATTGAATAAGCACGATTTAAGGTTCCTAGAATCCGATTATAACATTTTTAAAATGATGCCTGTGTGTGTGTGTGTGTGTGTGTGTGTGTGTGTGTGTGTGTGTGTGTGTGTGTGTGTATGTGTGTATGTGTGTATGTGTGTATGTGTGTATGTGTGTATGTGTGTATGTGTGTATGTATGTCTGGATGTTGTAGACACGATTCCTCAAAAACTATAAGACTTAAAAAATATTTAACTGCAGTTTCCTCAATCTGATATTCCTGGGAAGAGCTGAAAAGGTTTTGTAACAATTGAACAACCGGAAGTAGTAGTTTCTTAGAAAATTTCTTCCAAATATAATTTTTTGGAAATTTTTGTTATTACAAATAGTGAAGAACAAAATTCTCCATCTAATACACTTAAAATTTTTATTATATCTTGTATAGATTTAGAGATAAAGACACTATAATATATAGCAGATTCTAATCGCAGAGGCTAAGGCACTAAGGAAACGACTTGACAAATTCAAATGTTTATAACATAGTTTGAAAATGACATATATCAGTGTTAAAAATCAACAGTTTTATTGGCTTTCTGATAGCCTTTTCTGGGAAATATATTTAATCTTTCTTATTATTTTATTAATGAAATATTTAAAATTATAGGTAAAATACATATATCCATCAGAAATACCGCCAATCTGGTTAATGAATTGGATGACATATAGGAACTTCCTCATACAATGAAAAATAGATATAATTAGAATTATATGTGTGCAGAAGACATGTTAAATATAATAAAAAACAATATTTGGTTAAAGTTCTGTAATTTTTTGTTATAAATCGACGGTTCGATAGGGAAGTATAATCCAATACTTATATAGCCTTCTACGGAAATGGCGAGAGGTCTTGTGCTGGCCACAACAGATTTTTTAAATTGTGGTTTTGCATCCCATATTTAATAGTTTATTATCATTTCTTTTGATACAATCACTGCAGAACGCCGCCGAGGCATTGATTTAATTAAATTTGTAATACTCTGTTGTGGTATATTTTGCCATTCAATTTCTAAATGGTTCCATAATTTAGGCTTTTTTGTAGCATAAGGAAGTATAGTATAAGTCACCAGAACTCGAGGGATCGTAATAACCCGATTCAAATATAAAAATACAAAAGAGCCTTTCAACGCTGATTCCGCAAATTGCTGTATGTTTGCCAGAATACTTCTAATGCCCAGGGTCGGATTCAAGGAAAAAATATTCTTGTTTTTGCAGTACATGTCAGTGATCATCAGTTATTTATAATGCATGTATAGTCCATTCATTAAAAATAAGGGTTTATTCCACAAAAGGTCGGGTATTTTTGATTTTTGGATATATATTATATTTAGGGGTCCTAATAAAAAATTCAAGTTTTCCCCCTCGGGGGCCTTCGGGAAGCACCGCCAACTTGGGAAAAAAGGCGCAAAGAAACGGTTTTTTCTAAATATCTCTTCACCTATTTGCATTAGGGCAAAATAGTTATATTTCAATTTGTTGACACTAAAATTTCCTACAACTTTCATCTAATACATTTTTTTCTATAACCAATAGATAGCGAGCTACTGAGCTTCAAACAGAGCTAATTTTTGAAAATTGCCCTAATGCTTCATTTAGATCATATTTTATTATATTTTTTTAAATATTTTTTTCAAATTACTTATTATTATTCATTAATTATTAGTATTTAACTACTATACATACATATTAGTTATTGTTTATTTTTTTATTTTCATTCTAAAGACGTTTTATAGTATAAGAAATGTATAATTTTACCTCAAAGTAATTATAAGAAAAGCTTTTAAACAAAATCCTATCCAGAAAATGCGCTGAATAACATATAAAAAAATTCCGGAAATCGGACCACGGGAATCTCCCGCCAATTGGGAAAAATGGCGGCCTATTTATGATTTTGGCCATTTACTCAAAAAATTATGAAAGATATAACATTGTTACATATTTAATACATAGTCTAATAGATTTCAGTATTTATAGCAGTTTACATTCGTAATGGCATCGAAAGTAGTAAATTATTGATGCCTTTTTTATAATAATTGTCAATGTTTTACTGCATTTTTTTATTTTTTCATCCACCGCTCTGATCTTGTTAAAGATACGATAACGCGGTTTGAAAATTTGAATTCAGCATGAAATTCACTTTCATATGAAGTATTACACATTTTTTCTGATGAGCAATTTGCGAGTTACTAACAAATTAAACTCACATGAAATTCCAGTACAATTTTAAACATCTGAAAATCGGCTCATTTCTCAATTTCTCATCAACCACTTTGACACATATTAAATACTTAATATTGTTCATCAATCGTATCGAAATTTTGAATGAGAAATTGAGAAATGAGCCGATTTTCAGATGTTTAAAATTTTAGAGGAATTTCATGTGAGTTTAATTTGTTAGTAACTTTAATATCTTTTAATATCTTTCATAATTTTTTTGAGCAAATGGGCAAAAACATAAATATGCTGCCATTTTTCCCAATTGGCGGGAGGTTCCCGTGCTCCGATTTCCGGAAATTTTTTATATGTTATTCAGCGCATTTTCTGGATAGGATTCCGTTTAAAAGCTTTTATTATAATTAGTTTGACGTAAAATCATAAATTTCTTATACTATAAAACGTCTTTAGAATGAAAATAAAACAATAAACAATAACTAATATGTATGAATAGCAGTTAAATACTAATACTTTATGAATAATAATAAGTAATTTGAAAAAATTATTTAAAAAAATATAATAAAATATGATCTAAGTGGAGCATTAGGGCAATTTTCAAAAATTAGCTCTGTTTGAAGCTCTGTAGCTCGTTATCTATTGGTTATAGAAAAAAATTTATTAGCTGAAAGTTGTAGGAAATTTTAGTGTCAACAAATTGAAATATAACTATTTTGCACTAATGCAAATAGATGAAGAGATATTTAGAAAAAACCGTTTCTTTACGCCTTTTTTCCCAAGTTGGCGGTGCTTCCCGAAGGCCCCCGAGGGGGAAAACTTGCATTTTTTATTAGGACCCCTAAATATATAATATATCCAAAAATCAAAAATACCCGACCTTTTGCAGGGTAAATCTACCTAATGACTGGACTAGTAGTTAACGATAGTTCAAGTACTAAATCAGATGAATATTTTTTTAATATGAATTATGTATGCGTATGCTGTTAATGTTGAATATTTATCTGTATTGCAATTATAAATTATATATTATAATAACAATAACAGGCGACAGCAACACTGTAAATAAATATTATTGTAACAGGTCAGAAAGATGTTTAATTGAATTCCAATTTTATTTCTTATTTTTGGTAGGACACAGTCCATCTGTGTGCAAAACTTGAGAAACTAGGTACATCGTCTTCATTTTTATTTATAGCATATGTAGAATTTAAGGTTTCTTTATGAACGTAATTGAGGGGCGTTTAAATGGTTTATAACGATCCCTCGAGTACTGGTGACTATACAGAGTGTCTCAATAAGCTTGTTCACTATTGGTAACTTTTTTATTTGAAGAGATACAAAGTTGGTTAAATGAGCAAAATTGTGCCATTTTATATTAGAAAATTGGTCATGTAGACAAAATCAAAATTGTGTCAACGGTTCCCAAAATTTGGGATAAAATTTATGGCCCGTATTCTGACATCTTGAAGTAGCGCTACTTTCGAAAAATCGCTACTTCAACTGTCAAATGTCAACTTCAATATTAAATATAAGAGAAATAAAAATCAATTAAATTATAAATGCCACTTATTTCAAATATTATAGGTTTCGTTTATAAAAATATGAAACCTATTCTTGTCTATTCATAAAATAAAATAAAATTTAAAAAATCGAAATAGTGCTACTTCAGAAGTAGCTCTACTTCAAGAGGTGAGAATACGGGCCTATATTTTTTAAATGGAACCACATATTTTTTATTATTTAATCGGAAAGAGTTTTTTTTTTCTCTTTTCAATAAGGTAATGTTGTTTATGTACAGTTTTTTCAAATTAACGAGTTATTTACGTTTAAAGATAAAAATTATCTTTTATTAGTTTATTTAGTTAAGTAAACCATGGAAACAATTGTCTTCTATAAAATTATTATTTTATTAACTTATTTTATAGTAATAACAAAACAATTAAAGAAAATATTGAAATTGAAAGCCATTATTTCTTTGGCACATTTTAGCTCTTTTGAAACAGAGCCGACCGTTCTACGTAACTGGTGTCTAGATATAACTTTCCATATAGCAAGATCACATCTAACTTTTCTTCATTTGTCATTTTTAAAGTTATTAAACATTATTAAACACAGAGAACTTGACGGGAGAAATTATTAAACGTCAAACAAAAAAGAATCAGTTGTTTCGGTAGCTTACTTGGCTAAATAAAATAATAAAACAGTTTATAAAATTTTTATTTTTAACCCTAAATAACTCGTTTATTTGAAAAAATTGTACATAAACAACATTACCTTATTAGAAAGAGAAAAAAAATACTCTTTCCAATAAGATAATAAAAAATATATGGTTCCATTTAAAAAATATATATTTTGTCCCAAATTTTGGGAACCGCTGACACAATTTTTCTTTTTCGACGTGACCAATTTTCTATTATAATATAGCACAATTTTGCTTATTCAAACAACGTCGTATCTCTTCAATTAAAAAAGTTACCAATTGTGAGCAAGCTTATTGAGACATCCTGTATATGCTAGAATATGTCTATACATTATAGAAGAGAATCCATAGTACTCTTTATGTCGTCTAATGGATCTACATCGTCATGTGAACATGCACAACATAAAATCACATTTCTTTAGCTATGCCAGCTATGCCTAACCGTAGACATTTGGTATCTAGAATTATGTCGGACTTGTTGGTCGCCGAAGGTACTTTGTACCATCATTTCCAAAAAAATAAAATTTTAATTCATCCGAAAATAGCACTTTTCACTACTTGACAATGACAACATTCCAACATTAATATGTTTTGAGAAATTTAGTCTCGCCTTTTTATTCCTTCTAGTTTCTACTACCTAAAGGTTTTTTAACACTGACTTGTCCATTACGTCTTATGCCTTTAAGACCGAAACAGTACTTCGGCTGACATTGATAAGGTTTCCTATTTGAATTTCTTTTGAAACAGTAGTTTTCTTGGATCTGCTATAGAAAATAATTGAATTTTATACAAAAAGATAAAATCTAATTATCGATTCACGAAAAATAATTCATTCGCCATAAATCGCTCGTCGAAATCTTGTATAGAAAATAACTTTTAATTTCCTGTGAATAATTAAAAAATGGTGTTCTCCAACATTTAGTTAATTTGTTACCTCAATATTGTGCAAGTACTGCAAACTGCAAGTAGTAAAATTTCCCTAAGCTAATTAGTTCTATACGGATATAGGTGCCTTCCAACTTCCTGTTGGTTACCGGTTCACACCACTTCCGGTTGTTAACCGGTGCAACATGCATCTCGAACCGATGAGAAAGGCAGTATTGATAGCTTTAATGTGAGAATAAGGTATAGCATTGTTCACGTAAGAATGGCATTGCTCAATAATATTTCGTTTATAGGTCGTTCAATTCGCTCTGTATAATCTGTGTTGACACCTACTAGGAAACTATCTTTTTCTGTATCAAGAAACGCACGTGCAAACAGGACCATAATTCTAGCCCTTTTCGATAGTTTTTTACCTTCCGTCAAAAGGAAGGTATTGTCTTTGGTCAAAAAATTCGATGGTGAGTTTTTAACGAATAAGCACGTTTTAAGATCCCTAGAATACGATTTTACTAATTTTACATTGATGTCTGTATGTGTGTGTGTGTGTCCGTGTGTGTGTGTGTGTGTGTGTGTGTGTGTGCGTGACAAATTTTTCTTCGACGATAACTTCAAAACTATAATTCTAAAAATTATGATTCTTTCGCATTCCTCTTCTTCACAACCATATGAAGAGCTGATTAGATTTTGGTTATAAATAGTCAACCGGAAGTACCCTTATTTGAAGTTCTTAACAGTTTTTCTGGAAAAAATGTGTGTATGCAACATCCCAACAATAACATTTTAATTATGGGTGATTATAACCTCTCGGACATCCAGTGGTCTCCAGTTCAAGATAATACCCTTTCACCTAACTTTCATATCAACAATGACATTCATCGTAATTTAATTAATACCATGTCCCTGTGTAATCTGTATCAATTTAATAGTTTTGTGAATCATAAGAACTCAATACTTGATCTTATATTATGTAATTTCGTTGTAAATTTAACTGTATGCAACTTTCCATTAAGCAAATTAGATAATTATCATCCTGCCATTGAAATCGATTTTTCTCTTCATAATCATAAACCATTAACTTTTGCTAATCACACCTCATACAATTTCAAAAAATGTGATTATGAGAATATTATATGGAAATTATCAGCTATTGATTGGGACACCAAACTCTCAAGTACTAACGTAAACGACAATGTCAAAATATTTTATGATATATTGTACAGTCTTCTTGATGTTTACTGCCCTACCATTCGTCACAAAAACCAAAAGTATCCTAAATGGTTCTCCGGAAGCTTAATAAAGATTATTAAAGAGAAAAATAAATTTCATAAAAAGTGGAAGTTGCTCAAAGACCAAAATGCGTATAATAGCTTTTCAATTCTACGTAACAGAGTGAAAATATGCATGAATACGGATTACAAAAATTATATTAAATATATTGAAGATAACTTGCACTCAAATGTTAATCATTTTTGGCAACACATAAAATATTTAAAAAAAGATAGCAGTCTACCAAATTCGATGCATTATAATAACTCTGCAGCAAATAATGGCGAAGATATAAGTAATCTCTTTGCTACGTACTTTAAATCAGTATACACCACTTCTAGTAGTACTAATAATAATAGTAGTAACAGGTTACTGACGTCAAATCTCAACTCTATTAATTCGGCTAATCTATTCATTAGTCAAGATGAAATTTTTAAATGCTTATGTAACATAAATGTAAATAAAGGGTGTGGGCCTGATAAAATACACCCGCTGTTCATAAGAAATTGCGCACATTATCTTGCTTACCCGCTTTTCCTTTTATTCAAAAGCTCCCTGAAAACCGGTGTATTTCCTCATCAATGGAAAGTATCCTATATTACTCCAATTTTTAAATCAGGTGACAAAAATAATATATGCAACTACAGACCTATTTCTATTCTCTCATGTTTTGGCAAAATTTTTGAGTCTCTTGTTGTTGATAAAATTAAACCAGACTATAACAACATCCTAATTCCTCAACAAACTGGTTTCTCTGAGAAGAAGTCGGTTTTAAGTAATTTAATACCTTTTACTGAATTCATCAGTGGTTGCATGGATAAAAGAGTTCAAGTTGATGTGGTGTATACTGATTTCAGTAAAGCTTTTGACAGAGTCAATCATGATAATCTTATTGCCATTCTGTTGTCTTATGGTATTCATGGCTCTCTATTACGTTGGATTGATTCCTACATAAGAAATCGTTCGCAGTTCGTTTTTTGTAACGGTTACAAGTCTCGATCATTTCCAGTACCATCAGGTGTTCCTCAAGGGTCACACTTAGGTCCTTTGCTGTTCAATTTGTATATTAATTCTATTTATAAATGTTTTACACATTGCAAGTTCTCACTTTATGCCGACGATCTGAAAATATTCACTGAAATTCATGATGTACAAGACTGTATCCGATTACAAAGCGAACTGCTTAATTTACAACAATTCTGTACTGATATTGACTTGCATTTAAACATAGATAAATGTTGTGTGGTATCTTTTTCAAGAAATAAAAATGTATTCAATTTCTCGTACAGGTTGAATAATTGTACTTTAGAAAGAAAAACAACAATTAAAGATTTGGGTGTTTTGTTTGATCCCAAATTATTATTTAACGAACATACGGATACCATAGCTAGAAAAGCATATAAAACATTAGGATTTATATACAGGTCACTTAATCGTTTCAATAACATCAATTCATTTATTTTACTATTTAATACCTTAGTACGTCCTATTGTCGAATATGCTTCTCAAGTTTGGAGCCCGTCGTATGCCAGTAATATTACTAGATTAGAATCTGTTCAGAAAAAGTTTATTTCACTGCTTAAGTTTAAATTTGGTCTAAATGAAAGTAATTATGAACTTTCATTAAGCACTTTAAATATGTTAACCCTCGAGAAAAGAAGATCTAATGCTGACATGATTTTCTTATATAAAATTTTAAATAATCATGTTAATTGTCCTGACATTCTTGTTAACTTGAATTTTCATATACCAAATGTAGTAGTGCGCAACAAGCATTTATTCTATACAAAAAATTACAATTCTAATAATTATAAGAACTCTCCTGTGCAAAGATTTATGCAATGCTATAACGAAAATTTTCAGCACTTAGATCTTTTTTGCTCATCTTTATTTCAATTTAAACGAGACTTACATAAATGATGTATAATTACGTTCAATGTTTAATGTTTGTATTGTATTTGTAAAATTTCAAGCGATATTTTTCTTTTGTTTTATTTTGTGCTAAATTTATGTGTTTGTAATTTTTCAAATTGTAATAGTATATGTATACCGAGGAAACCTGTAAATGGATTTATCTGTTGGTTTCCCAAATAACAAAATAAATAAATAAATAAATAAATAAAAAAACGCAGTTAAATATCATTTTTCGACATTTTATGATCATTAATATGAAAGAAAATGTTATTCTCTATACGATTTGATTATACGTTTTCCTTCATATTCAATAGATATAGAGTTATAGGGAGATTAAGAGAGGTTAACTTTCAAAAACCAGTCAGCTTTGCAAAAATTATGGAAACAGCAGATAATATTCAAAAAATTCTAATTGACAGATGTCAGTGTCAAGTGCTAAATCAAAGTGGAAAGTATAGGATCAGAAAGTAATTTAAGTGACAGAGAGTCCCTCGCAAATGTCTTGCAATTTCAATGCCGGGAGTACAAGAAAGGCCAAAGAGAAGATGGAAGGACTGTGTAGCAGAATATTTGAGAGAGGAATAACTGTGTAAAGAAGATGAGTTGGATAGGAATGAGGAAGTGTGAAGTGCAATTTACAGAATGTATACTCGTGTTATAATTATACTGGATTTAAAGAATCTTTTCAAAGGAACTTGCAATATGGAATTTGTAAAAAATAGTGTGTCCGTGTTACAATTGGGGGTCCCGTGGCCGCGTGCCTGAGTGTCTGGTCACGAACCTGGGGGAACCGGGTTCGATCCCGACCGGCGCCAAATATTTCAAATTTTAAATGGCACAAAAGTGACCCCTGTGGTGCACTCTCCACGCCAGCTATGAGTGCCCGTGAGGTGACGCCTGGTAAGCGCCCACACGGTAAAATATATCGTCATCATTACCAATGTCTACAAGTGTTGTAGATACTGGCACACCCATAAATGGGTAATATGCCGTGATGATATATTTATTTTATTTATTTTATTTGTGTTACAATTTTACAGGATATATAGAATCTTTTCCAAGGAACTTTTGGTATCGGATTTGTACAAAATACATTGAATTAACGGAAGGTCTTGTGCTGGCCACAACAGATTTTTTATTTTTTTTATGGCAATATTGATAAATCATGTAAATCAACAGAAGACACAAAAATGCTAAAATACACGTTACGTTAAGTATATGAATTATGTTGACAGATCTAAATTATTTTCTGAACAGAGTTACGACTTACGTCGCCTTATATGAACAGATTCTACAACTTGTGTGACGAAAAGAAATTACGAGCCCAAACTCATATTAGTTCGGCCAGTTAACATTTTCAATAAACGTAACAATTAAAAAACCTACACAAATGGTGAGAATTTTTTGCAAATTTCTTTCGACTTTCCGCTACGTAGATTTAATATTGGGTTACATCGCCATTATTAGTAATACTAATACCAGCTTTAATTCTAGTAGGTATTGTAAAAGATGACCTTTAAAATACCAATCATTTGGCCTACAATTTTTAAAGTAGCCGAAAGGATTTTTTAGAAATTTCTAACCATCATTTGTGTAGATTTTATAATTTGTTGAAAATGTAAACTGGTCATTGTTATGAGTCTGTGTTCGTAATTAATTTACGTAAATGCTTCTAAAATCATTAGTTTTTACTGCGCAATGTCATTCTTTCGTGAAGAATACTATAGGTTTAATTTTTTTAATATGTTCAATTGCCTTTGAAAATACTGTTTCGACTACGACATTATTGTCGTTGTAACGCAAGTTCATTTAATATTAGCTCCATTTGGAAAAAAAATCCAATTTTTTAATTCATATTTATTGTCATCTGCTTTGTAAATTCATTCGCCCTCGTGTATTTGTGAATTAATTAATGAAGTGTTTTTGTTCCACAACCTACTGTGATGTGGAGAGACAACACACTCATTATTGAGTTGTCTTTGTTTCACGAACAAATGAAGGGCTTGCTGAGCGGGATACAGCGCGGTTAGTTGCTCGGAAAAAGGGACTTAATGCTAGGGAAAAAATGTATCAACCAGCCTAAATACTGTTATGGGCGGAATAAAATTTGGATTAAATTTTTATGAGGACACATTTTCAGCAGATTAACTTGAAGTGGACTGTGTTACGGGATTAACAAAAAGAGGATTTTTATATAAATATATGTCATCATTAGAAAGTGCATAATTCAAATTTAAAAAAAGGGCCTATTCTTTTTTGAATTGGTTAGCTTCTTTGTGCAGATTGTAATCAGTGCCATGTTGAAGATCCTCAAGGCCCTAGGCAAATAAAAAATGTGACCCCCCCCCCTGACCAAAATTTTTTTTATTCCAATAACAATTCTACCATTTTTTTGTAATTTGTCTTAATTCTTTTGATTTTGATGGCATAATTTTGTTTCTTTCAAGAATTTCACGTACTTGCTGAATTTGATTACTATGGGGGATGGTTGAGCTTATTTTTGATATTGCAAGGCCAGACGTAAATTATTTATAAGCTATATTTTTTGACATTTTGCTTATTTATTATATGCTTTTAAAAATAGAGGTAACTTTTGCTATTTTTATTGTTGCAATAAAAGCTAATTTTAAAACGTAAAAAATCTAATGTGGCCAACAAAAGACCTCCCGCTATTTATTTTTTATTAATTTGAATACATACCTACATATTTACTAATGCTGCAAATTATATTAATTTCCTTTGCATATAACTATTGCTTTATTTACTATTTTCTGTCACCATTATTAATTTGAAATGATTATTTTTTTGACATTGACATTTACCTGTCAGTTCAATACATTTGAAATATGGACTGCGTAACAAAGGAATGTTTAAATCATAGGCTCTGAGATTTATAAAAAAAAAATGTTTTTTTATTTATAGAAACAGTATTAATGTATACCTGTAGAAAATTCAATAAACTTATTTTTTATAATGACATAACATGAAAAATTACATTTAATGGTATTTTTCGAAGATAAACCATTATGAGCTTCAAGTAAAGTGTCATTTCCGGTTATCCGATTTACACCAAAATCTAGTGGTTTCTTTCCATATTAGAATAGAAAAAGTCCTGTACACATACACACACATACATACACAAACACATATACTCACATTCACAGACATCATCGTGAAAATAATAAAATTGGATTCTAGGGACCTTAAAACGTATTCATTTATTAAAATCTCGACATGTGATTTTTAGCACGATCCCTATACTTCCCTTACCAAGGGTAGCGGCAGGTAAAAAATGAAAACGTTACTTTTAAATGCCTTTTTATTTATAAAATTTTCTAACACTAATATATAAAGATCAGATAACAGACAAAAAGTTTGAAGAAAACGTAATAAATAATTAAAAGGAAGAGCCTCGATTATCCGTGTTCTTCGGAAATGAGTATGTGACGGATAATTAGAAAACACGGATAATAAAAATGTTGCAAATGAATGAATAAACATCATTTACATTTACATATTTATTTTTACAATAAATGTACATACACTCTAGGCTTTCTCTTACGAAAAGTTACAAAGATGAAAATAAAAATTAATTATTTTCAATAAGTACATACATAGCACATAATACAGCATATTATTTAAACAGTGTGGAACGATTTGGTAAAATAACTAAATACTCTTAGGATTCACAACAGAACATCGCGAATAATTTTTATTCGTAACGGATAATCGATCGCATGATTGACATTTTTTTTAGGAAGCACGAATAACCCGGTTAAACCGCGCACGAATAAGCGAGGTTCTACCTCAACCGTACATACATATTATAATGCTTTCACGGATACAATTTTCTTCATTGTACAGTGTTTTAGTTGATTCAGATAAGGAAATAAATTTTGCCCTTTGATTGGTCAGAATATACACCGAGTTCACAATAGCAAAAAAATTGTCTGCTGCCAGTTGTCAAAAATAATTAACCTGATATTTAACCTTGTTTTGATATTAACCCATTTACTTATGCCCGAATTATTATTTTTTGGAAATTTTGATAATGAATAATAATTATAAGTATATATATATGAGTATAAAAAGTATTCCATAACAAAACATATTAGTTATTTTGTTTATATAATGTATTTTTTCTGATGTTCCAAAAATAGAACACTGGGTCTACTAAGAGTTGTCATTGAAAATAAAGTGAATAATTACAAATGAAACGTATATTCAAAATATCGAAAAATAAACGTATCTAATATCAAAGTATATATGTATATCTCTTTGTATTACAAAACATAAAATAACTTAAAATATCCTTCATATACATTTTTTGAAGTTGTTTTTGAAAATGGCCTGTTTTGTCAAAATTGATTCCATATGGAACACGCGTTTTTCATGTCTTGGAGGAGTGGGGCCATACTGTATACATGTCGTGAGCACATTTTAATATCTGTCTAGACAAATTGTAAAATGAATTAACATGTCGACAAAAATTACAAGCGATAATGTCCAAATATTCACTTTGCAGTTGTGCTAGTTATTTTTAATACGACTAGGCGTTATATAAAAAGACAGATTTTACAATCTTTTGACGCTATATACATTGTAACCGTAACTTGTGCTTGGACATATATAGGTATATTTCCAAATGAGCATGTATAACGTCCTGGTGTTCCATTTTCGGAATATATAAGTTTTATGTAATCTGAAAAACAATCCGAAAACTATATCTGTAATATCTTTACTAATAATGAATTTATATGCATTTCCTAACATGATGCAATAATACCCCGCACAAAATGTAATATACGTAAATAATTATTTACGACGATATTTCTGTCAGCACTTATAGTAAAATTTAAAAAAGAACCAGACATATATACAGGCTGTCTCTTAAATAAGAGGACATGGCTTAACCACAGATTCTTGAGGCTAAAATAAGACGATTTAACCAAACTTGCTTCTACCGGAAAGTGTACCATTTAGCCAGAATTCTGCTTCAAAGTTCTTTGAAAAAAAAATAATTTTGCTTATAATAACCGGACGCTTTATTCGATTTGGATGAAATTTGGTATGACAGTTTAAATGGTTATGTCATCTTTTAAGATGATACTTGTTATTATTAGTGAACCACTAGTGTATGAAACGTAGGTGTCCCAACATTGATTAGACTATAACTTTTTATTGGCCACGCCGATAACGTAAAAATATTTTTTTTCAGAAAGATACATTCAATAGTAAACTTTTCTCTCTCTCTGTGTAATTTGTGATATCTGTTACGGTTCAGACAGAAAAAAATAAAACCTGAGTGACTGCATTGTGAATTTTTTTAAAATAAATTTAATCTAGCAGTCTATCCAAATGTCAAACAATTAATTTTTAATGATAGTAACGAGTATTCGTATTATTTATAATAATGGTAGTAAAATATTATTAGGCCAAACAAACAGATGTTACTAGTTTCTGAATATTGCGAAGGAATTTTTTGACAACCCATAAACAATTGTTACTGTCATTAAAAATTCGTTGTTTGACATTTGGATAAATTGCTAGATTAAATTTATTTTTAAAAAATTAGATGTGGCCAACACAAAACCTCCCGCTATTTAATTTTTATTAATTTAAATACATACCTCCGTATTTAGTAATGCTGCAAACTGTTCCATTGCATGTAACTATTGCTTTATTTACTATTTTCTTTTTAAAATGGCACTATTATTAATTTGAAGTGATTAGTTTTTTCACAGTGACATTCACCTGTAGTTACATTCATTTGAAATATGAACTGTATAACAAAGAAATTGTGTTTATCTTAGGCATCGGGACTAATAAAAAAAATTATTTTTAAATTTATCTGTAAAATATATAGAAAAAGTATTAATGTATTCCTGTAGAAAATTCAATAATCTTGGGACACCTAAGTTTCATACACTAGTGGTTCACTAATAATAACAAGTATCACCTTAAAAGATGACTTATAACCATATGAAGTGTCATACCAAATATCATCCAAATCGTATAAAGCGTTCTGTTATTATAAGCAATTTTTTTTTTTTTTTTTTTTCGAAGAACTTTGAAGCAAAATTCTGGCTAAATGGTACACTTTCCGGTAGAAGCAAGTTTAGTTAAATCGTCTTATTTTAGCCTCAGGAATCTGTGGTTAAGCCATGTCCCCCTATTTAAGAGACACCTGTATATATATATCATAAATAAATTCAATGTTTTATACACCAAAATGTATTCACATGTGTGTAGAATAAGTGTGGAAAGCAAGAAATCTCTATTGATTGAACCTTTTTTCATAATTTGGGGAAAAACCTTGTGTTCCAAATTTAGAATACCGGGAAAAAATGAGTTGAATTTACCTGATTTTTATAACCACTTCAAGGCAGAAAAAAAGTTTAAATTTTGAGATATGTGTATTTTTAAAGATTTTTCGGCTTACAAATTCTTCGAACCTCCCACACTTACCTAGTTTGCCTTACTTAAACGCGACCCTGCTTACAATATAAATTAACTATAATTTCATAAACTATGTGCTATATACATACATTGATATTGCTAAACTATTAACTATAAATTTAATCTTATTAATCGTATATTTACGACAATAGTTTTCCTGTAGTACAGTTTGATAGTTTGTGAAAACTATCTACTAGATAGTTTGCAACTTCTAAACGATCTATATAACATGAAAATACTCATGCACTATGGCTATTCAAATAAACTCGTACAAATAGTTTGTAGAAAAACTATTTACTCGTAGTTCACATTAAATAAATAGTTTTGAAGTAGCCTTTGTTTATTAAGGAAAACATATTACAATATCAATTAGGTGTTCATTAATACTTTCACATTATAGATGGAAAAGAAAATTGGTAAATATAAATAGAATTTTGGAATGAGGAGAGAGTTGTATATAGGAGAAATTTTAAGGAAAAGTATGTTAAAATATTTTTGTAGTTAAAAAGTACATACTTATGTAATAATATAATATTTTTTTGTATATGTGATTTACGTAACTTATACGTATTTATAATGTAGACATTTAGGAAAATGAATGAGTATAATTACAGAATACAATAATTACTGTAATATTATTTTTCTACGACCACCATAAAAAGTTGACATTTGTGCTCTATTTTGTCATCGTAAAGTTGATGGTTACTAAGGAACGAGCAAAAAAATATTTACCGCGCGTTGCTATGGGAGACGCGCGGTAAAGTATTTTTTTGCTCAATTTGCTCGCTTAGATAAATACATATTTTTGCTGAAATCTTAATTTATTAAAATAATACTTACGAAATCTAAAATATAGGTTAGGTTCATTTTTACACTAGAAATGTGCTACAAACAATATACCTGAAGTTAGCTACATTACCAATTTAGTTAGGTTAGGTATTTAATTATATATAATAACTCTACTGGTGAATGTACATTGTATTACAACTTTAAATATTTAATAACACACATCACACATTTCATAATTAACAAACTTATTGGATTTAATTATTGGCGGATAATGTTAAAATTTAATGTACACTTTTGGCAGTTTTGTATATTCATTCCAGAACTTGAAAACAGCTGACGAAGATAAATTAGATTCTGTGACTGTGACACTCACTAGAGTTTTCAGTTCTTAACTGCTATTGTTGATTTTAGCATGGAATAAATGGACCAAAGAGAAGATGATTTCATTAGATTTTTACAAAAAGTAAGCTGGTAAGACATTTTCACTGTAATTCTTGATTTTTTTAACTTACACCATTCAATGGAGAGGTTATAATTCTTTTCGTATAATGCTTTTGATTTTGCAGATAATAAATTCAATTTTCGAGCGCGAGCAATAAAGATCCACTTTACGCTCTTGATACACAAATAACTATTATAATCCATTAAAATTTCATAATGGAGGTTTTCTTAAGTTCCCGAATAACTCTAGTTTGGCAGCTTTGGCAATTTTAAGTCAAAAATTAATTTGACAGTGTTTAAGTCTCCAAGAAATTAGTTTGTAAGCATTCTAAAATAAGATTGATTGAGAACTTTTATGAAATAAAAGAAAAGAATGTTTGTGGTTGTGTGTATTTTCGTTGAAAGAAACTACTTATTACTAACCCCCTCTACCTTGCGTATTTTTAAGATACAGAGTGATCAAAAATGGCTGAAGGTTAAGTGACAACTTTTTTTCTGAAACAATGTCAAAATTATATTTCAATTTCCCATAATTCATCGAAACTCTATTCGAATATGACAAAAGATGACAATTAATAGCATTGCCGTATATTGATTCATTTGATATTTGTTTCACATACCTTCGTGAAAAATCTATGTTATTTCTTTTCATTATGGTTTTTAATGAAGTATTTTTGTTAGGGTAAACTTAAAGAAGATGGTTCTTAGGTTTATTCTTATGACGTTAAAAATAATAATGCCGCCATATTAAGTAAGCGGCAAATATCAAAATCGTATGAAGCGACAAGCTTCATCCATTTTTGATCACATTGTTCAAAAAAAAAAAAAAATTGTAGATGAAATATTGTAGTCTCGTAATACCTTATTACTAGCTAATATTTCACTTGTATTACATATTTTATACGGAAATAAAAAATATACTCCCAAGAAATATGTAACATCTCCATCTGTGGTCATATTTAATAGAGTTCTTCTTCTTATCTAGTTATCCTCTCAGGTATTAGAGTAACAATCACAAATCATTAGACAAAAGAACATCAGCCAGAGTAACTGCGATCTCTATTCTGTGCGAAACAATAGCAGAGCGCTTGATCTAATAACTACATAAGTAAACAACTGCATAGCAATTCCTCTCGTCTGGCTCTAGGTGTCTGGAGCCCTAGCTAATGTGCTTTATGCGATCTCAAGACTTACACCGTGATTTCTGCTACACAATTACATACGAGATACTACTTAAGGAGAAGGAGGGTTAACAATATGTAGGAATGACGATGAAATAGAGTACGGAGGTTGACAAAAGCTATATTGCGACTAGCATTATATAACGCGAATTTCTTTCAAACAAGTTCAAGTTACATACTACGAGAAATACACAATTTCTATCGATACTCTAACATCTTTAATCCATCCAAAAAGTAGTTGGTGTTTTGCTCTACAAAATAAACAAACTTCTTCGTAGCAAATCCAATATGTTGGTTGTTCCATCGTCCCAGAAGTATAGAGGTGCATTAAAGTAACATCAAAAGTTTAAAATCTAGCCTGTTTCGCTTCTTAAATCGCTTCAACAGGGCCTTGGAAATGTTCATTCGACTGCATTTTTGGTCCACAATTAAGCAGTCGCAGCACTAACGCTCAATCACCTTTGTCATGTTCAATTCTTCATGTAATATACACAGTCTTGCCATAAATATTGTCACATGGTTTATAGGCTGCTAAAAATTTGTAAAAATAATAATACATTTTGTATTGCAAGTAATTTATTGACGAGTATTTACAATAGTTAAAAAATATATCTATGAGGTCTGTACAGTATTTATTGTCTCTAACATAGGAGGCTATGAAACAACAGCAATTGTTTATTGTTTATCTGTCAAACGAAGTGTCAAATTTGATTATTCTAGTATTAATAATTTATAAGGCTTCATAAGATGTCAGCAAGATGGATACCCAGAATGTTCACGTCCGAACTTAAGCGAGAGAGTCACCTCCTTAGAAGCCAGTCTGGCGTTGTTTAATCAAAATCCAAACAGCTATCTGGCTCGCTTTGTTACAGTTGATCACGAGTCGAAATTTCAAAGTATGGAATGGCGACATCGAGGATCTTCTCCACCTCGTCAATTTAAGGTTCAGTTAGATTATGGCTACTGCATTTTGAATTAAGGATGAAGGAAGGTTTAAAAAAGAAAAACCCCGAAGTCTTGTTCACACTGTTCTTTAATTAAAACGTGGACCGGTTTCGGTTACTTAGTAACCATCCTCAGCACCGGTTTATCTATCTATAATAGACAAGCTACTGAGCAGACAACTATTAAAAGAAATTTT
Source organism: Ophonus ardosiacus (assembly GCA_943142095.1). Taxonomy (NCBI): domain Eukaryota; kingdom Metazoa; phylum Arthropoda; class Insecta; order Coleoptera; family Carabidae; genus Ophonus; species Ophonus ardosiacus. The sequence goes on along the minus strand of OW964826.1, from coordinate 37,840,856 downwards.
GTTAAAAAAATTGTAAAAAATAATTTTGAATGTTTTTTGGGGTTCAATGTACAGTTTCCCTCGTGCAGTTAGTAGTGTTAGGCCACGTTCAGAGAGAAAGCAGGTTTCCCGCTTCAGCTTAACAAGCGCGTGAAAAACCGGTTAAGCCGAAGCAGGCTGGTACAGGTTGTGTTCACACAGAAAACAGGCCATTCTGCTCGTGCTGTCAAGTGTCAAACTTAGTGTCAGTGTCATTAATAAATGCAAAAGAAAATGTCTTGGAACTCGAGCTCCACGGATGAAGATTTTATTCTCTGTTATGATAATAATTTGAAACGACGTAGAAAGAAAATAGGGATCGACGCAATTAATAAGAATAGAGTAAAATACGAAGAGTATCATCACCCATTCACCTGTTTAATATAACAGAAATCGTATTTTCAGGTGATATTTATGTCTCATACCTTCACATTTCATATTGATAGAAATATCTCCCCATAATTAGTTATTTTCTGAACACATTTTGGGCTTGTTTACTTTAACCTGCTCAATAAGAATATTGGTTTCGTTCCGGCAAAATCGGAAAGCGGGTAGTACCTGCCTGACAAGCGCTTGTTGAGCAGTTGTCTGCTTTTACTCTGAACGCCTACTCCTAATAACATGTGAACATTTTTAAAGCAGGTAAAGCGGGTAAATCGGAAACAGGCAACCTGCTTTCTCTCTGAACATACCCTAACACTTTTGTAGTTTTCAAGTTTAAAAACCGGTGCTGAGGATGGTTACTAAGTAACCGAAAACGGTCCATGTTTTAATTAAAGAACAGTGTGAACAAGACTTCGGGGTTTTTCTTTTTTAAACCTTCCTTCATCCTTAAAAGAGAAAAGGAAAATTTTCGCTCGGAATTCTATTTTATCAGGACAACGCTCAAGTTCATAAAAGTCTTGTTTCCATGAACGCAATTCACGATGTCGGTTTCAGACTGATGTTACGTCCACCGTATGCATATGATCTAGTGATTTTTATTTATTTCCCCAGCCAAAAGAAAGTATACGAGGAAGAAATTTTAAAACTGACGAACCTATGTTAGAACATATGTGAATTAAGTGTCTTCAAGTACTCGGTGATTTTGTTGAAAAATAAATTGTATTATATAAAATGGCCGCCTTTGGCTTTAACGCAAGCTTTAAGACGATCTGGCCATTCTGCTATGGCAGCACGGATCGAATCTACTGGTAGTATCACTGCGAAGGTGTATCAAGAGAACGTTCTAGAAGTGAACCTCTGAACAACATACTCCTTCCTGGCAAACACTGGGTTTTCCACCAGAATTCAACCCCGGCACACAAAGCCAAAACGACGCAGGCCCGGCCAATATTCCAACCTTCATTTCGGCCGAAAACTGTCCAAACCTCAACTATTTGGATTTTAGACTACAACTAGGGTTAGTGTTAGAAGAGAACGCATGCGCTACACCCTCCTGAAATTAGGATCAGCTAAATTAAATAGAAATTTGGACAAGGCAGTGAGGGAACTACCGATAGATACGGACCGTATTGTCATGCGTTAAAGCGAAAGGCGGCCATTTTGAATAGATATATTTTTTTACTACTATAACTATTTGAGTCAATAAATTACTTGTAATACAAAATATATTATTATTTATTCAAATTTTTAGATATTTCTGCTATCTCTCCAACTTTGATTCGGAGGTCATCCAATATCACTCCGTGAATTTTTTCGATGCTATCGGTGTTGGTCGCAAATTATTGCCATTGTGTATAAAGTATAAAATTAAATTTTCCTTGTTTCCGTCATTGCCTTATAGATGTAAACACCCAATCCCATAAGGTGTTTACGTACGTGTGGTTAGGTTATGGTTGTGTGAGAGAAAAGCAAACATAAGACAGAGATGTAGAACAAGATATGTGTAACAATGAACCGACAAGACCGTCAGCATTCATTGCAAACGTTACCTATGAAATTCGCTCTAATTTTCTGACTGCTAGAAATTTTACGGAAATAAGAAAAGCATTATGAAAACTCTTGGGAATAAATATACAATGCATTGGATATTAGATTTGGTTTGATATGTATAAATAAATAACTTATTACCCGGTAGAAAATATATGAAATTATGAGAAAATAAATTATAAATTATAGGTACATAATTTGGAAATAAAATATTTTTTGTCTACGTCTTTGATGATTGTGTCATGACCTGATTTGCCTATAAGCTTCTATTAATTTGTGGTAAATTCTTCGTTTTACAGAATTAACATTCATTGTCTGCCCAGTGCCTATTATATATTAAAAAAATCTGATGTGGCCAGCACATTACCTTCGGTCAATTCTATATATTTTGTACAAACCCCATACCAAAAGTTTCTTGGAAAATATTCTATACAGGGTGTCTCTTAAATAGGGGGACATGGCTTAACCACAGATTCCTGAGGCTAAAATAAGACGATTTAACTAAACTTGCTTCTACCGGAAAGTGTATCGTTTAGCCAGAAATCTGCTTCAAAGTTCTTCGAAAAAAAAAATTATTTTGCTTATAATAATCGGACGCTTTATTCGATTTGGATGAAATTTGATATGACAGTTTATATGGTTATAGGTCATCTTTTAAGGTGATACTTGTTATTATAAGTGAACCACTAGTGTATGAAACTTAGGTCTCCCAACATTAATTAGACCGTAACTTTTTATTGGCAATGTCGAAAACGTGAAATTATTTTTCTTCAGAAAGATACATTCAATAGTAAACTTTTGTCTCTCTGTGTAATTTGTGATATCTGTTACGGTTCACACAGAAAAAAATAAAATCTTAGTGCTAAATTTTTAAAATAAATTTAATCTAGCAGTCTATCCTATTGTCAAACAAGTAATTTTTAATAACAGTAACAATTGTTTTACGGGTTGTCAAAAATTTTCTTCGCAATATTCTAAAATTAGTAACATCCGTGTGTTCAGCCTAATAGTATTTTACTACCATTATTATAAATAAGACGATTACATATCTTAGCTTACTCCTAAACAAGTTGTAAAGATTGACAACTCGTTACTGTAATTAAAAATTACTTGTTTGACATTTGGATAGACTGCTAGATTAAATTTATTTTAAAAATTTAGCAGTGCAGACACTCAGATATTATTTTTACCTTCCGTCACCTTTAGGTAAGGAAGGTATTGTCTTTGGTCAAAAAATTCGGTGGTGAGTTTTTAATGAATAAGCACGTTTTAGGGTCCCTACAATACGAATATACCATTTTTAAGATGATGTCTGTATGTGTGTGTGTGTGTGTGTGTGTGTGTGTGTCCGTGTGTTTGTGTGTGTGTCCGTGTGTGTGTGTGTCCGTGTGTGACAAATTTTTCTCCGACGATAACTCCAATACTACAATTCTAAAAATTATAATTCTTTCGTATTCCTCTTCTCTACATCCATATGAAGAGTTGATTAGATTTTGGTTATAATTAATCCACCGGAAGTACCCTTATTTGAAGTTTTTAACAGTTTTTCTTAAAAAAACGCAGTTAAATATTATTTTTTGACATTTTGTTATTATATATATTAAAGAAAATACTCTTCTCTATACAGTTTGATTATACATTTTCCTTCATATTCAATAGATGTAAATTTAAAGCATTATAAAGGAGTTAATTTTCAAAAATTAGTTAGCTTTGCCATTTATCATGGAAACAGCTGACATAATTATTCAAGAAAATTTAATTGGCAGATGTCAGTTGCAAGTGCAAAACCAAATATGGAAAAAAGTATAGGATCTAAAATTGGTATGTCATATTGTTGCTCGCAAGTGACACGCAGAGAAAGGCCAAAGAGAAGATGGAAGGACATTACTTAGTGTAGTTTATGTTATAATTTTATTGGATTTATAGAACCTTTTCAAATGAAATTTTGGTATGGAATTTGTAAGTAATAGTATGTGTCTTTACATGATATTATATAGAATCTGTTCCAAGGACCTTTTGGTATGGGATTTGTACAAAATACATGGAATTGACGGAAGGTCTTGTGCTGGCCACAACAGATTTTTTTCTGTGTGAACGTAACAGATATCACAAATTACACAGAGAGACAAAAGTTTACTATTGAATGTATCTTTCTGAAGAAAAATAATTTCACGTTTTCGACATTGCCAATAAAAAGTTACGGTCTAATTAATGTTGGGAGACCTAAGTTTCATACACTAGTGGTTTACTAATAATAACAAGTATCACCTTAAAAGATGACTTATAACCATATAAACTGTCATACCAAATTTCATCCAAATCGAGTAAAGCGTCCAATTATTATAACCAAAATTAATTTTTATTCAAAGAACTTTGAAGCAGAATTCTGGCTAAATGGTACACTTTCCGGTAGAAGCAAATTTGGTTAAATCGTCTTATTTTAGCCTCAGGAATCTGTAGTTAAGCCATGTCTCCCTATTTAAGAGACATCCTGTATATCCATAAAATTGTAATACGAACATATACTATTTTCTACAAATTCCATACCGAAAGTTCCTTGGAAAAGATTCTACAAATTCAATAAAATTATAACACGAACATACACTATGTACATTGCACTTGACACTAACAGCTGTCAATTAGAATTATTTGAATATATCAGCAGCTGTTTCCATGATTAGAGCAAAGCTGGCTGATTTATGAAAGTTAATCTCTTTATATTGAACATGAAGGAAATTGTATAATCAAATCGTATAGACAAAAAGGTATTCTTTCATATTGATACTCACGTAAAATGTCAAAAAATGATATTTAACTGTGATTTTTCAAGAACAACTGTTAAGAATTTCAAATAAGGGAACTTCCGGTTTCATTTTCAGCACTTTTGTACATATCATCTCTTTTTATTTCTTGCATGTTTATTTTATTTATTTTATTTACAGCACTTTTGTACATGTCATCCTTTCTTCTTTCTTGCATGTTGATTTTATTTCTTTCTTTTTCTATACTCTTGTATATTTCATCTTCTCTTCCTTTTTGCTTGATTTTGTTGATTTTATTTATCTCACTTCATGTTTCCTGTAGTTTTCATTTTCTAGTCTTCTCTTTCTCATATTTCATAAATTTCCTTTTGGTTTGTATAGTCAACATTTTTCCGAATTTTTCTCATTTTTTCTTGCCCTCTGATCTTCTGTAATTCTTTGTTACCTATTAATCTTTTTACCTTTATCAATTTCATATCTTATTTTTCATCTTTATTTATTTGTGTGGATGATTTTTACTTTATCTTCATAATGAATTACTAAAATTATATATTATTTATACATGTTAATCTACTTGTTATGAAAAACACTCATTTACCTTTTAAGTTTTTTTTATTATTATTTAATTATCGCCTTCGATGCGGTGCCGATTGGCCAGAGACAATGTAGTTTTGAGTATTTTAATTTAGGACATACACAAACATCCAAGCCCCTGGTGGGAATCGAACCAGGACCCCGGAGCCGAACGGTGAAGGTTGCTTGAGCGCTGCCTCTAACCGCACGACCGCCGAGGCGGCTACAACCTTTTAAGTATATAGGTATGTATTTATATATTTTAGATTATTTTAATATTGATAATCTTGAGTTACTCACATATGTCAAGTAGTATTATCTTAATATATTAGGAGTTACAATGGTTGTAGCATTACTGGCTTATTTATGAAATGTAATTTCTTGGTCATGTTTTAACTCATATCTATTGAATATGAAGGAAAAAGTATAATCAAATCGTATAGAGAAGAACATTTTCTTTAATATTTATAATAACATAAAATGTCAAAAAATAATATTTAACTGCTTCTTTTTTAAGAAAAACTGTTAAAAACTTCAAATGAGGGTACTTCCGGTAGATTAATTACTTATAACCAAAATCTAATCAACTCATATGGATGTAAAGAAGAGGAATACGAATGAATTTTAATTTTTAGAATTGTAGTGTCGGAGTTATCGTCAGAGAAATTTTTGTTACATACAGACACAGACATAGACTCATAAACACACACTCATACAGACCTAATCTTAAAAATAGTAAATTCGTATACTAGGGACCCTAAAACGTGCTTATTCATTAAAAACTCACCACCGATTTGTTTGACTAAAGACAACACGTTCCTACCTAAGGTGACGGAAGATAAAAACGATAATAATTTTTGAAAACTATTATTTGTTTAAGTTTATTGAATACCTATTATTTAAAAAATTGTGAAACGAAAAATCTACTTGCTTAAGTATTTTGTAGTATTTTATTTTTGTGATTTAATACAAGAACAACCAATGTCACTATTTAGGAATTTAGGAATAACTGATTTAAAATCAACAAGAAATTTTTGAAAGTTTTTTTTTAATAATACCGAGAATAATTGATATTCTGTATTATGAATATTCTTTACAAATGTGACATTTAATACAAGAACAACCAATGTCACTATTTAGTAATTTAGGAATAACTGATTTAAAATCAACAAGAAATTTTTGAAAGTTTCTTTTTAATAATATCGAGAATAATTGATATTCTGTATTATGAATATTCTTTACAAATGTGACTAATTCTAATTCTGTTATTTATTTTAGCACCAAAAAAACCCCTTTATGATTTTACTGAGAATATTTAAATCTAAATAGTTCATATTAAATACAATATTTTTTATGTTTAAACACTCTGAAGGTGTATTAGAAAGTTAACAATTTTTATTATGTTAGTCACTTCAAAATTTATGGTACTGTAAATTGCAAAAATATCTGTAGTGAAATTGTACAATACGTCCGGGTTCAAATCAGGTTTTCCATCCGTACGTCATCTTTCTCACCATTTAAATTTAGAATGTTAAACATTAACTTTTTATTGTCAAATAAAATTAACAATTCTGAGGTTATCTTCACCGGTGCTATCTTCGTGTGCCGGGACACTTAATTATTATTTAACTTGTAATTAACACATAGTTAATTAAGACACATCTATTCATAATTAACATGGATAATTTGTGTAGATTTCCTTTTGCGAAATATTTGAATGAGGAATATATTTAGCTGTAGTAACAAGTATTTGGTTGCGTCAACAGGACTTAAATAAACATTGTTAGACACTTTACTTACATTTATAGAACATTGCATTGGTTTCCTGTGGCATTTAATTGAAATAGAAACCAAAGAGGGTAAAAACAAATTGATTTATATACAACAGTGATCGCCAATATTGTACCCTGCGGGTCGTATGCTGCTTTAAACTACAAGGTAACGTCGAAATATTCTCGGAAATGGTTAATAAAATTTTTTTGAAAAAGGGTACAACATTTTTACATTAATTTCTTTTAAAGTACACCCTTCATGCACTTATACACTTGTTCCACCTTTGGTACAACTCCTGGAAACCATTTTCCGAAAATGCTTCATCGTATTTTTCATCACCTCTGCTCGATTAGCAAAAGGTTGTCCCTTCAATTTCATTTTTACCCGTGGGTACAGGTAAAAACCAGCTGATGCAAGGTAGGGAGAATAGAAGGGATGTTCCAGAGTTGTGACATTATTCTTAGCAAGGTAATTTTTCACCATCAGGGAGAGATATACCGGAGCGTTGCCTGCAGCAAAATCCAATCGTTTCCTGCCCAATTTTCAGGATTTTTCGTCTGATTGCGCCTCATAGGTGTTGAAGGATCTCCACTAAAGTTCCTTGTATACAGTTTGGCCTTGAGGAATGAATTTGTGGTGAATCACGCCTTGGTAATCAAAGAACAATTAATCACTTTCCCCTTGCTTTAGCGATATTTTTGCATATGTCGCTCGTACACAGACGATTTTTTCATTGCATACCGTATGCTTTTTATAACATCTATAGAGTCTCAGATACTGATTTCTTCTGCAGAACGCAGAATTTGATGTTTGCCTCTGCAGGGTATTTTGCAGCAACATTATGATTCAAAGCATATTTTGATACAAAAATTGGTTGAAAGAAATTTTATAAGAAGATCTTAGGAGGAAGTTGACAAGTATGTAATATTAAAACAATCTGTTGTGGCCAGCACAATACCTCTCGCCATTTTCATATTAGGCTATATAAGTATTCTATTTAACATTTCTAATATACACAAATAAATCTAATCTATTCTTTATTTTTCAGTTCATTCTAAATGAACAAGTTTCCTCGTATTCTTCTAAAATATTTGAGATACTTCCAATTCATTGACGAGATTGGTGGTATTTCTGAAGGACATATTCTGAATAATATGCATGGCAAGCGCGTGTTTAGTTGACACTGATACTGTACATACTTTGGCTTATAAATGATTCTCCTTTCTTTTTATACCAATTTTAGATGTTGACGGAGTCTTTTCCTCGTTATAACGATAGCATATTATAATTACTATTACTTTCGACTTGTCCATGTATGAATTTTAGGTTTTCCGCATTCAAGGACAGTATAAACATAAACGTACGGCAGCTTTATCTATAATTTTAATTAATTAATTAATGATAAAATTAGAAATATTAAATATGCTTCCCCGAAAAAGTCTTCAGTAATGTCTCTGGATGTTTGACATTGACATTTTAATTTTTCAACTGATTTCCATGGCCTGATGATTTATTCTACAATGGATTTTTTATATATTTATAATTCTCTATCTCTAAATCAAATGAATATATAATAAAAATATTCACTGTATTGGATAGAGAATTTCATGTTTTTTAATATTTGTAATAACATAAAATTCAAAAAAATATTATTTAGAAGTTTTTTTAAAGAAACTATTACTTCCGGTTGACCAATTATTGTTACCACTACAGTTTCAACCCTTTCCATTAATGTCAGATTAAGATATACGTAGTTAATTGGTCTTTAGTCTATAAGAGAAACCGTGAAACCGTCCCTCCAACATCCAGCCACACATACACACATATATATGTATATATATATATATATATATATATATATATATATATATATATATATAATATATATATACAGGATGTAAATTTTAAAACGGGTCATAGGGCTATAACATAAGAAAACAGTTTTTTAGACGCCAAAAGTTTCCATATTAATTTATTGAAAATATAATTGGTGCGTATTATAAAGAAAAAAATTACGAATTTTTTGATACCAAACATATTATATTTCTGTTTCATATAAAGCCAGAAAATAAATTTAAAAATTTGCACAATTAAGAAAAAATATCATTAGCCATGAAAGTGACAGTAACAAAACATTGTCATGATAGGGGACAATTAAAGATTAAAGTTATTAATTTATGAACCAATACAAAATAACACAAAATAAAGTAAAAAAATAGGATATTTATATCAGAAACAATTATTATTTATTATAATAGGTATTTACAAACTAAAGATGATCTACATGTAATAAGAAATAAGTTATAAGAAACAAGAAAAACTGCAAACTACAAGGGAACAAATTAAAATCATTTATGCTGGGTTTATGCAGCATATAAATTATGAAATTGATTTAAGCTACTAAATAAAGAAACTAAACTAAAATAACATCGTTTATGCAGTAAATTAAAATTCAGAATTTTATGTTTGACATTTCGTATAATCTAACTTTTATAGGTGCATACATTATATTTATATAAGATAAAAAATAAAGGTAAACAATTTGTTGAATAAGTCCAATTAGTATTTCGTCGCTCTTTTCTGAAGGAACTTTGTTGTCATCGTCGTACATTTTCATAGGTTAGGTGCGAAAATTTGTCATAAGTGCGCGAGTGGCGCAGGCGCAGCATTAATAATTTGTAATTTTTCTTCATGAGCCAAATTATTCATGATTTCTTCTTAATGAAACGAAAATAATAATAATTTAACAAATAAAGTGTAAGAAACGTTTATTAATGAGCGTTTAAAGTCAATTTTTTTGTTTTGTTTCTGTCAGTTTCACGGCTATTGATATTTTTTCTTAATTGTGCAAATTTTTAAATTTATTTTCTGGCTTTATATGAAACAGAAATATAATATGTATGGTATCAAAAAATTCGTAATTTTTTCTTTATAATATGCACTTTTCAATAAATTAATATAGAAACTTTTGGCGTCCAAAAAACTGTTTTTCTATGTTATAGCCCTATGACCCGTTTTAAAATGTACACCCTGTATATATATATATATATATATATATATATATATATATATATACACATACGCACACACACACACACACACACACACACACACAGAGAGAGAGAGAGAGAGAGAGAGAGAGAGAGAGAGACATGAATTGTAAGAATGATGAAATCGTATTCTAATGTCCTTAAAACGAGCATATTCACTAAAATATGGATATGCGATTTTTAGCATGATTCCAATACCACTCTTAGCAGAGGTAAAAATACTAGAATCCATGTTGAAACGATGCAGAGAAGTACTAAATTCTAATGGTTATTACACTTAAATATTAGAATATGAATTTTTAAAATAGTTCCTAACTTTATGTTCAGACAAAAATAAAAATTATACAAATTAAATAAATTTTATAAATTCGATTTACGTTATTTTTAGATTAATTGAAATTTCTTGAAGTTGTTATATTTATGGCCAATACTTAGGGAGGGAATTATTAGAGGTTAAAGTTGAAAAGAGAGGCACAGGACAGACTGATGTGGGCGTAGTATTTCCGCTGAAACCTGGCCAAATATAAATGAGAGTGAATCATTTTAATTAAATGTATGCCACCATCTGTCACTGCTCATCGGTTATCACAATACACACTTGAGAACTCGCCGTCACTCACTCATTCAATGCCTCCCATTTCACAAACCGTCCCTCTCTGCCCACAATTTCCTCTCTGTGGTACGCCCCACTTGTAGCTTCCTCCACAATAATTCCACTTCCACAACGTGGCCTGCGACCTACGTGGCCAGTCTGCCTTCGACCGCCGCCGCTATGACACGGTTAGTGCTCGCTCCTGGTTTCCTCTACGTCCTAGGGTTCCTCTGCCTCCTGGGGCTTCTGGGTTTAGAAGTCTCTGCAGCCGACCCCGACCTCAAGGTGGAGAAACTCTACACCCCAGAAGTATGTGACCAGAAAACCAAGAGCGGAGATATGTTGACGATGCACTACACGGGGACGCTGAGCGATGGGACCAAGTTCGATTCCAGGTAGGGGAAAATGAGGATAATTCTATAAAATAAATATGTGTGTTTTGGGAAATTATTTTCCGAACCTGGTATACCATAATATATTTGAAAATTGAATAAATTTTGAAAGATCTAAGTGTTATTTTTATAGTTTAAAATTTATTATTTAACAAAAAATTTAACAACGAAATTTGGATTCTAAAATTTTCCATATAAAGGTCGTTATAACGTACATATATGTATCTCAAGTAAATGTCATGTGTCAATGGACAATTTAATTATTAAATTAAGATATAGATACTTAATTTTTTTATTTTTATAAAAGTTAAATCATGTGTACTTATATTAAAATTATGAGGATATATTACATTACTTATAAAAATTATGATGTGGCTAGCATGTGACCTCCCACCAATTCCATGTTTAAAATAGCAATGAACTTTAAGTAAAGTATCTGTTTCGGTTGATCGTTTGTAAACAAAATCTAATTCTATAAATAGAAAAGTCGGTAATACGAAATTTTAGATATACAAATTTTATTATGTTTTTCCTTGGAAATATGTCAAAATCTAATATGTTATTCTCAATTATATATGAATTTTAAATACTAAATTTGAGAAGTTTTGGCTCATATTTTAATATATTTTTCCAAAAAATTCGATTCAGAGCTTCAAATATCGTATTACTTCCGGTTTATCAATTTTAGCCAAAATGCAATATGTTGTTCCCATTGATATAAAAATTTTAAATACTAAAATTGAAAAGTTTTGGATTATATTTTAATATAGTTTTCATTAAAAACTGTTATGGGCTTCGATTAAAGTACTACTTCCGGTTGTCCAATTTTACCAAAAATCTTTATATGAAAATGCTTAAATACGGAAAATGGAAATTTTTGGAAGTTTGATATGAGTTATTCTTGACGAAAAAAAGTCACACACATACACAGACAGACATCATTGTAAAAATAGTAAAAACGTGTTATGTTGACCCTAATTCGTGCTTATTCACTTAAAACTCACTATCGATTTTTTTGACCAAAAACATTACCTCCCTTACTGTATGTAGGTTTGCGGGATATACTTATATTCTGTTAAGTAAAATAATTTTAAATTTTGTACATATTGTTGTTCAATTGACAATGTATGTAAATTATCTCGAAGACATTGAATTATCTTTTGTCAACCTTGAAAATGTTTGTGACTAAATTATGTTAATTATATACTCACTATCTCATTTTTTTTATATGTAAATGATTTTGAAATATCACTTGATAACTACTTTAAAATTAAAATATTTTATTTGCCATGATATTCCTAAAAAGTTTTACAGGAAATTATATTTAAATATTGCAAAATTATTTTCAATTTGAGGTTAAGTAAATATATTTGTTTAAATATAAATACTTACCTTTATCTCTGTAAATATGTAGGTTAAATAAAATTGAAAGTTTCGTGTCATATTTATTTTATTACAAAAATAATTTACTTTTCATGTTGACAAATATCATCCATTCATGTACTTTTTACTTTCACACTAATACCTCTTGTTTACCTGTAAATTTTTGATCAACTTTTGTTGATTTTAAATGTTTATGTGTTACTAACAAGGTCAATAAAAATATTCCTAAAATCACAATAAAAAAGTGTTATTCTATTCAAAATTTACGTTGTTGAAAAGTGTGAATAAAAATCTATTATAAATTTTGAAATGTATAAATAGAAAAAAAATCGAAATTGTAAAGCATTACTTTCAATTAAAAATTGTACAATGTTATCATTGCATTTTTTAAATAACAAATATTTCTTTTATATTTTTATCAGTATTATTTAAACTTAAATATTTTAATATGTAAGGTACGTAAAATGTTCATATATTAATTATTAGGTATTATATTACACATAAATAGTAAATTTAAAGAAATTTCATACGAAATAAAACAATTATTATAATACAGATTATAAATTTATTGACATATTTAATGAATATAAGGGATATATTTTGACCGTACCCAGTTTGTCATTTCCCATTCTATTTAGATAGGAGCAAAATTTGATCATATCTACATATTTATCTGTCTTGTGTAGATATCTATGATTATTGTATTTAAAGTTAATATTTATCTCAATTTTTATCTACTCTTGATAAACTTGTCTAACTTAACTCAGGATCATGTTTAAGGGTCGGTTTTTCAATATCTAGTTAAAATTTTAACTAAGAGTTAGATAAAAAAAATTTAAACGAAATGAATTGTCAAATGACAGATTTATTATTGCTGTCGACAAAATGATGAAATATTTTTTACTTATCTAGAACTTAAAATTTTAACCAGATATTGAAAAACCGGCCCTTAATATAAGAAAATTATTTACTGGGGATTAAGTACTGGATATTAGTAATAAACATTTAAAATAAGAAAGTTAGGGACTACTTCCGGTTAAATCAGAAGGGCTACTGCTTTGAAAATATTTTGGTTGACACGGACATGTCGGAAAACCTCTATATCCGAGATTTTGTTAAATAAAATAGAATAGTTTTTAAAATAAGGGTAGCGTAAGCTAGATGTGGGACACCCTGTATATGTTCAATTGTACATCAATTAATTCAATTTTTTCTAATAAAATAATTTATTTCAATTATCATGATGCATGTATGTTTAAAAACCACAAATAATGGTAATTATTTGCCTATCAAATGCATTTTGCATTTGATTTCTATTTTACGAGTTGTGTCATTTGCATAAAATGCGGTTTTAACTTTAACATCAAATATCAATTTGTGATTTCTTTCTTGGAAAAAATTTCCACTAATTGTTAAGTTTAGTGACTTTCTCTGTCCGCCAATTGTGTGTAAATTTTTATCGTTGTTGATAAACCAAACGTCATCGTCATAGTAGTTTAAGATAACCAGAACGTATACCGTTTGACCAAGTGGCAACATGAAATTTTAATGCTGACTGGTGGCCTTGTGAAGCCGTGACCGCATTGTAAGTAGGGATTAAGACCATTAACCTAAAAGCAGGAGTTTAACCCTTTATCACTGCGTGAAAGATCGTATTTCATTACCATGATGTTAAAACTTAAGCTTAAGAAATTAATATAACAGGATACAAATTAAAATTGATTTACAAACAAGAAAGGACTAAAATATTACTATACGTATGTGATTCGTCTTTTCATTTTCCCTAATTAAGGTGTGATATATGATACCTATCAAAACTCAACAAATTCAAATCACATTTATTTCTAAAGAAAATATCACATTAGTTTCAAAACCCGACAAATCTATTTTTGGGAAAATTAGTTTGATACTTCACCGGATTCGTCTTCTCATTCTCCATAACTTGGTGTTGATGTTTCCGTATCAAAACTAAACAAATCTGTATGATATTTACGTTTAAAATAACAGGTTAGTTTCAAAATGCAACAAATCCACAATCGGTTGGGATCTAGTGCCAGCAAATCCAAATTAGCCAATCAGAGAGCGGTTTGGAAGTCATGTGGTCCAATTGGGCACATATTTTGATAAATAATGTCAGTTGTTTCTTTGCTTTTATTTAATAAGGAAATAGTGCTCATTAAGTTTTATTAACAGTTTCAATTTCAATAATTTATAATAATTAAACAGTTGCAGAGTGTAGAGGCGAATATATTTTTTAAAAATCTGGTGGTTTTGAGCGTAACTAAGAAAAATTTAAAGATGTTAATGTTCTATAGGAAAAACATAAAAAAATACAATGATCCTTAAGAGGACAATACTTTAAAGAAGATTCTGTATGCAGCATCAATTTGTGGGAAGCATTTGATGAGATCCCCGATCCAATTGTTTGCTTATCTTCAATTTTTGATAGTGTAATTTGATTTATTTATTTTTGTCATATAATGGAATAAACCCCTAATGTTTTCATATAAAGTTTAAGAAGTAAGTTAAATGAAATAAGTTACAGAACGCGAAAAATCCAAAGTTCAAAATCGAAACGCCACAAATCAATGTTTTAAATTTATTTATTTTCGGATTCTTTGTCATCAATATGATACATATATGTTTTTGAATAATTATTTATCTATAGAACATTATCCAAACTGTTGTTTGCGATTTCCCAAAATGTGATCTAAGTGGATTTGTCGGGTTTTGAAAGTAGGTGAGTCATTATGGTCTCCATCAATTTTTGTTCGTTTATTTATCTCCATATTCTCTATCTTTCTCTCTCTTGAAATTTCACCCATGTTTCGTTTCTGTCCCGCACGTTAGGGGAATGAATTTTTTAAGTGTACCCTGTGCAGCGAAGTTGGTACGCCTGGATAATATTCGGCTGAATTGGTCGTTCTGAAAGTTTCCAGATAAAAATTTAATTTATATGTATAGTCCTCCGAAGTGTAGTGTAGAGTTGTACAAGTTGTTTACTAATGAAACGCAACGAAAACTTTCTCTGCAAGCATGTCTCGTGACATCCCAGTTAGCTACGACTTTCGCATAGTATTGTATCCATTGCCAATAACACCTATAGTCAGTAAAAATAGGTAATCATGGTTTAACAATTAGAATTAGCAAGATTTTCTACAAGGTTGAGACTTGGAAATTGAAAAGAAACTATTAATTATAATACAGATTAAGGAGCTTAAGACAAAAATAACCATAGTCCAAATATTGTAAATATGAATTACATAATATAGTGATATCTACGTTTAAGTTTTCTGAAAATGATTCGCGCAAAAAGTATCTTAGTCATATTTTAGTCATTTCATATTTTCTGATTTATTTTTATAATAATAACAATGATGATAATAATAATAATAATATAATAATAATAATAATAATAATAATAATAATAATAATAATAGGTTAAATTAAATATGTAGGTGTATGTTACACCTTAAAAGTCTAAAATCAGAGGTATGACGTCACAGTTAAACGTATATGGCAGTCAAAATTTTATTTAGATATCTTCTACTGCACTAGAACTTTTAAATAAATACAAAATAATTTTAATAATCTTCTCTCTTGTATATTCTGCTGTTACCTGTTACAAATTTTAGGTTAGAATGTTGTTTGGGTTTACAACGGCCAAAATGGAAATCACGTGAGCATAAATTATTTTATGTTACAATAAGTATTTATTAAATGAGTTGGATTTCATGACTATAAAAAAAAATTAATACATTTTTTCTTTGAAATGAACTCATAGTTCATCATTGTTTATTTTTCTATTACTTAACATCCAGTAAATAATTTTCTAATATTGAAGTGTGCTTCTGAGTTAAATTAAGTTACAGAAATAATAAAAGGCAAAAGCGACATCAGTACCATAATTTCCTGTTGACGAAAGTTGATAAAATTTAGATAAATATGAATATAACTTTAAATGTATTTGTATGTATTCATAGATATACATATACGTACATAAAGGCAGATAAATATATAAATATGAACTTCAAAATACACTCTTTTCTCATAACTTTTGTTATATACGTTATGTATAAATTATCTTATTTAGTTTTAAAATAACAGATGTAATATTACGTAATCCCTAATTTATAGCCCCACTTTCTTATCCACAGTAATTATGTTTGTGTTACAAACAAATCTTAGGTCGTGTAAAAAGTTTTTTGAGCATTGAGATAAGATATGTTATCTTATTACAAAGTACACAGTGTAGCAGCATACCCTCTGCAGTACACGATAGTGTTCTTGTACTTCTACTTGTATTGTACTGTACTCCGGCTGATGGGAATGTGGGTCAGTCTTTACATGTTCCGGATTCCAAACTGGCCTCAGACAAGTTAACGGAACCAAGACAAGGCAAGGCTTCCAAATTAGAAAAGAAAAAATTGATTATGGAGTACATGGCATATATGTAATGATGATGATGCATGCAATAATTGCAAGAATAATTAACTTACTTATTCGTAACTATTGTGAAGGCTGAACATTAAATACTTATTCGTTAGACAACTTTTAGAATTAATGCTTTTATGTATAAAATTGTCATACCCAAAAAGGTGTAATTAGCAGTGACACTACAATTCACATAACGTATGTAGCAAAAGTTTTGAGAGAAATTTTACAATTCAAATTTTACTACTAAAGGGTGTATTCCAAAAATAAAATATAATAACCAAAAACATGGTTTCGGTTACCGACTGGTTCTAGTCACATGACTAATATTATTGAAACAGTTCGGTTTCAATCGCGGGTGATTCGCGGAAACCCTAAAATTTTCTTTCAAAACATTACGTCTATTGTCTTTCATAATCCTAAATTATGGAGAGGTAAATTAAAATACGTACAATGTAATGGGGTCCCGTGGCCGCGTGCCTGAGTGTCTGGTCGCGAACCTGGGGGAACCGGGTTCGATCCCGACTGATGCCAAATATTTCCAATTTTAAATGGCACAAAAGTGACCCCTGTGGTGCACTCTCCACGCCAGCTATGAGTGCCCGTGAGGTGACGCCTGGTAAGCGCCCACGCGGTAAAATATATCGTCATCATTACCGATGTCTACATGTGTTGTAGATACTGGCACACCTAGAAATGGGTAATATGCCGTGATGATATATTTATTTATTACAATGTAATCCGTAGAAAATAGATGCAAACATCAAAGAGTCAATAAATAGTATCTAACCACACTAACCTATAAAATCTGTCATCTTATGAAAAAGGACAGAAGATGTTAACCGGCAAAACCGAGGAAAAATCATGCGTTGGTGCGCTTCGGTTGCAACCATTTTAACCGGAACCATGTTTCATAAATGTATAATTTTTACTATTTGATATTATTGGAATACTTTTGGTTAACCACGGTTAAAATTTGTTATTTTTGGAATATACCCTAAATAAGGTTAATCTAGTTGTTACTGGACATAATGAATACATAATACAGTCGAACCTCTATAACTCGAAACTCAAAGGACCGCGAAATTACTTCGAGTTATTCGCGATGCAAGTTTGACGTCAGCGCCGCTAGTGAACTTGATTGCAGGGTAATGACATCTGTCAATCTCTTGTTTACTTTGTCAAATTTTTGTGTAATTTCGCTTTATTTTTTAATTTTTATATAAACATATGTTTATAATATAATAACAACTACGATGTTATTGAATATTCAATGAAACTGAAATGATATAAAAATATCAGAATGAAATTATTACATAACCTTGTAAGTTATACCTGCCATAAAAGTTACAATATCAATACTAGATAGATGAAAACGATGCTTATATACAAAAATATTGTATATTCTTATCGCAAAGCACTTAAATTTGTATAATAACACAAATATAAGAGAAATTATGCAAAAATATTACAAAGTGAACAAGAGATTGACAGATGTCAATGCACTAAACAAGTTCACTAGCGGCGCTGACGTCTAAACTTGCATCGCGAATAGAGAATTCGAGTAAGAGAAAAAGCATACTTATTGCATACAAGTTAATTTATTAAAAAAATACATAATTTTAAAACATTTTTAACCATCTTTATAACAAGAAAATGGGTTGTTGAACAAAAAAGTTATTTTTTAAAATAATGAATTATTCATGATTGTTTTTTTTTTTAAATTTTCTTATTTTATTGAGAAAACTAAATTGAATTGTTTCAAATGACGACCGCAGGCGAAGGTAAGCCCAGTGGCGTCTCGATCTTTTAAAGTGCATAATATAATGCCTGAAAATTCGAGTTATACAGACTACAATGTTACTGGGGCATGTAAGTGGTTTCGAATTATGGAGATTTTCGAATTACAGAAATTCGAGTTACAGAGGTCAAAATATATTGTAAATATATAAAATGTGCCGGGAACACAAGTAAACTTCGACTTACAGACAGTTTCGAGTTATGGAAGTTCCAGTTATAGAGGTTTTTATAATATACTATGTTAAAATTGTCAATACTCAAATCTATTTGTAGGTTAGTTGAACAGATACACGACTATTTATCGAACTATATGGGTATGTGAAGAAAGTGTACTATGTATTAATTTACCTAAAAGTGGGCGACCCGAACTACTGCCCCCAAATCAAATGAGCAGACACATTCAAAGTGCTTCAGACAAAATCATCGCTCCAATTAACTCGACAATTTAGAATTTTATAGATGATTGTTAGCAGAACTTTGGTCAGAAATGATTTAAAATTTCAAAGAAAAATAATAATAATAATAATAATAATAATAATAATAATAATAATAATGTAACCAAATAGACTGCGGTCCAGCTTGAGTGAATCTTCAGTTGCTGCACAGCACTAAGGATCCAACATTTTATAGAAAAAAAGAGAGTATAATCCTACAAATATTTCTCAGGCGCGACAAATTGAAGACTTTTGGGTATTTTTCATAAAAATATATAATAATAGCTGCGATTACCAAATATAACCATAGTTACAGACAAGAATTTTTCTGACGATCCGGGAAGTAGATTTAAAATCGTCCAGAGATAAATGAGAAAAGGTATTAAAAAACTGCGTCACATTGAAGATATTGGCCCACTACCCTCCTTATTCTTATCTCCTTAGTTTATAGGACCAGCACTTTATGCTAACGTTTCCTTTTGTTACATACATTATTCATTGGACAACTTTTAGAAATAATGTTTTTATTTATAAAATTGTTACACCCAGAAATGGGTAATAACCAGTGACAATATACACGTATTCACATATTCACTGTTTTCAAAATTTTATTATCTTTCCCTTGCATATGTGCTAATTTATGCACTTAATATGTGCTTCCATATACAAGCAAACTAAGTTCATACAAACATGTACTCGTACCTCATATGTAAACCTCTCTACAACTACAACAAATGCGAGGGTTTGAGGTAGAGCTAACTGCCTCTCCCTCACAAACGATGATTATCCCTCTAAGTGATTAGTCCTGAGGGAGGGATAGTCGATAGAAGGATGGAATCCTGAGGGATGAAGAGGATTTTTATACAGAATACGACACCTATTTCAATTTGCATGCACATAATAAGGAAAATATACTGTGATATTCTCCTGATTTTTTATTGGGCTTTTATATAATGTATGTCCCATAAGTTTTAGCACAAATAATATTGGGTTTTGGACGATATTTACATCGATTTCTCGGACTTCACACTGAGCAACTCCAAAATTAAGGAAAATGATGGTTTTTATACATTGCAGATATAAACAAAACGCCAAATTCGCAGATATAACGTGTTGGTATGGTGCGCTATTTTCTCAAGGGGTCTGTCCAGGTCTTATACCGTGAGTATTTTTTAACGTGAAACATTGGGTTTGTCATATCCATGGTTACGACTTGACATTTCATTGACAGCAATGTATTTGCGCGTCCCATTTAAAATGAAACATAGGGAACGAATTTGCAGATGTATTATATTTAAATATTGTAAGAAATTTAGCCAAGTCAGAAAACCACTCGAGAGCACTAAACATATTTCGGGCACAAGGTGCACACAATATTTTTTCTACAACTAAATTTAATTTTTAGAAAACAGGTATAATTATTTAAACAAAATTAACCTCTAATGACATCTTGTCAATATGACAGATAACCGCTAAATTTTCCTACAATTTACGTCTTGACATTTGATTGACAGTAATGTAATTGTCTGTCTCATTTAAAACCACATTAACTTCTTACTATGTTAGTAAGAAGTCCGTGTTAAAAACATAGGGAATGAATTTGACAGAAGTATTATATTTCAATATTGTCAGAAATTTAGCCAAATTAGAAAATCATTCGGGCACAAGGTGCACAGTATATTTTTTCTATAACTAAATTTAATTTAGAAAACAGATAACAAAATTAACCTCTATTGACGTCTTGTCAAATGTCAAATTCGTTCCCTATGTTTCATTTTAAATGGGATAGGCAAATACATTGCTGTCAATCAAATGTCAAGCCGTAACCATGGATATGACAAATCCAATGTTTCACGTTAAAAAATACTCACGGTATAAGCTGAGTGAGGTGAAGCCCTGGATAGTCAAAGGTACATCGATAATAGTCTAATAAAATTGGTTAATTTTATAGAATATCATGCGGGGGACGATTTATCTTTTGGCCGATCTTGCGTCCTGTCCTGCTAGACATACTCAAAATTGATTAACAAAACTAAATGTATCATTTGTTCCGCGAAATAACAATCCTCTAAAATTTTCCCCAGGCTCGTCCCATAGAAGATTTTTTGGGCTTTTTTTTATCTCAAAAGGTTTACGATGGAGGATGGAAAGCTAAAAATGAGGACGAATTTCAACGCAGAATATACAGGGATCGGAAATTTCCGAGAAATCGGTGTAAATGTCGTCCAAAACTCAATGCTAGGTATCCGTAGAAAGTTGTGCCTTGTGGAAGAACACGCCCAGCTTTATTTAATTTAAGTTCATAATTTTTTTGCTTATCAAACAATTAACTATTAAGTATTACAAAATTTCAATTAAATGATTTTCTTTACTTCTACTAATATCAATAATGAAATCAGTGTAAATTGTTGGTGATTATAATATATTTATACGTTATGTAATTAGAAATGCGAAAGGGTGTAAATTGTTTTTCATTTCCCTATTACTGGAAACTGGAATCATGGAGGTTGTCCCTGTTTATAATTGCGGAGATCGGGAGATCCGTATCTCATCCCGGAATCAGCGCACAAGTGTTACCAATTACCGGGGTATTATAGAGGAAAACATCATTATCATTTCAACGGCCACGACAAACACACCATGCAAGCATAAATACTAAATATAAAACCGGAGAATCTTTCGAAGACGACAACTCACATTATACTTCGGTTCAAAATGAGCTAGAATATATATTTCAGTGGTGCGTCAATAATTGTTAGTCGAAAAGACCTTTTACCTTTTATTGAAATAAATATATATTTTATAAAGAACTTTTATTTGCAAATAATATAACATGCGTCACTTAGGTAAATTTTCGGAAAAAATCGAATGGACGAAACTATGGTTTAAGGAGAGTATACTGAATATGCTTATGGCTCGGTTTCTTCTATACGACGAAGATTAGTTCTGACTTGCCTCATGAGTTTTTGGCGAGTTTTAAAATTTATTTTGCGTACCTTTTGAAAAATTCTTCTTCTTAATAGTTTTCATTTTAGGCTTCTACATATTGTCGTACATCTTTCTTGTAAATAACGCCTAAAAAATTTCAATAGGTGTCGCCTGGGTTACGTTAGGAGGATGGTATGTTTTCGCCTCCAAGCACTGCGCTGTTGTTCGGGCATAGTGGCTTGAAGATAGGTTAGACCAAAACTTAATATCTTCGTTTACTTGATGTAAACTGAAATCAAGTAACTTTGGCAGGCAATTTTGAGTATAAACCCCTAACACGTCCAACGTACTGTCTGGAGATTCCTGTTTCTGAAATTACACCACATAACATTATTTTATCTCAAAATATTGTTTTCACTTTAAATTCTATATTTAATCTTTTTGGGCGTTACTTACAAAAAATATATACAACAATCTGGAGGAGCTCCAAAATGAAAACAGTTAAGGAGACGGCCACTAGCTCTATAGGTATATTATATATGAATGTTAAAGCTTAAGCTATATTAATTGTTACAGTAAAACATATTCAATATACTTTCCCTAAACCACAGTATCATCCATTAAATTGAGAAAACAAATTTCGATTTTATTTATAGATATAGAAAGTTGTTATTTTTATAATTATCATGTGCAGATTGAACTAGTGTACAATTATGATAGTTATCTATATATTAAAGTTTATATTCCGTGCAAAACAATAAGTATAAATCATCTGTGGTATCGATACTAGTATTGAGAGTGTTAATGATATACACACATAATTATTCGCGCGTCACCGTTCTTGTGCTGAGGGAATAATACGTCCCATCAGCAGCAACACTGTTCCGTAGGGATTTGCCAATTAAACTTGATAAAATGCTTATAAACCACGCGAAATTGTTAAATAAATATGTACATAATGACACCAAAATGCCGAGCAATATTTACTGCTTTTAATCAACACGAAATCGCGAATACATTTTTCATGAAACAGTTGGTTTTTAATATGAGGTAATATTGTTGCTGTAGCGACCACACAAGCAAGGAATTAAAAGTTTCATGAGAATTTTGGGTATACATGCCATTTCATCTATTGGGCACTGTCATAAATAGGAATTTGGAAAAAATTCTTTAGTCAGATAAACTTCATAAAGTCATTTCGGATAGTCATAGTTTAGAATTTTCGAAAAAATTTGTCAGGTGGGTGGTAAGACGTTATTTCTGACTTCTTCCGCTATGTATTTTTACTATATATAAATCAAATGATGATCTTTAATCGGGACGTCCCTCGACTTCCAGAAAGGGTCAAAATCATCGTAAAATCCATTATGCGATCAGGTGTGATCATCGTAGAACAATCCATTGGAGGAACTAGTGTGAAATATCCCGGAGTTTCATTTCACATGTGCCTTGCAAAGACCAGGGAGGCAATCATTTGAATGTGTGCCATGATTTGAAAAAGAGTCAAAAATTGTTCGGGATTTTTTTAAAGCCCTTTCAACCATTTCTGATGATTTTCCTAATATGAAACAGAAATCTATGTTAACACGTTGCTTTTTATTGTCAGCAGTTACAAAATCCCTAAACTCGGTGAACAGGGCTTACGAGAAAAAAATTCAGACCGATCAGATGTCTCCCAAAGGATAACACTTGGGGAACAAAAGGGTGTCTAGCAAAAACATCTAGCGGCAGAAATCGGATCTAGCGCCCTACAACCCGCTAAAAAATAATTTTCGGAAATTTTGGATAACACCTCGTATTATTCATATTAAAACGACATGCGTCATTTAAGTAGCAGTTTCTTTTCATGCCACACAAGTAGTACAATTCTTTCATAAGTCAACGTAGATCGTATCTCTGTCCATGAAAAAATTTGGAATTAACATAGTTCGTATATATCGGCATTTTTGTGGTTCGTGTTGATTAACATGATTTATCAATAATGCCATAAAAAACTATCGAAAAGGGCCAGAATAATGATCTTGTTTGCATGTGCGTTTCTTGATGCAGAAAAAGAAGTTTTGTAGAAGGTGTCAGCAGAGCGATTTGAACTGACAATAAAAGAAATATTATTGCGCAATGTCATTGTTAGGTAAACTAGAAGAATAGAATTATTATAATCGAGCCCAAACTCATAATAGTTCGGCCGGTTTACATTTTCAACAAACAGATTATAAAGCCTAGGCAAATGGTGAAAAATTTCAAGAAATTTCTTTCGACTAGTTTACAATTTATATTTTAAACTTACAAAAACTGATTATGTTATTCAAGTATTCCGCCTTTTAATATTGGGTTACATCGCCCTTATTAGTAATACCAACTATTATTTTTCATTGTGCCAAAAGTAAAGGGTCTCGGTAGAAGCTAAACTAGAATTTATTAATCATGACACCATCCATTTGGCCCGCAGTTGTTAAAAGTTTTAAGTCTATGTTTAAAGTAGCAAAAAGAATTTTGTAGGAATTTCGAACCATTTGTGTTGATTTTATAATTGTTGAAAATGTAAACCGGCCGAATTATTATGAGGTTTGGCTCGTATGTAAACATTAATAGGTATTATCCTTTTTTATTAAATTTCCGATAGAAACATTATCATCATACCTGGTAAAGTTAAAAATTAATTAAAACTTTGTTCGTGTTGCATTATTTATTACAGTTTTAATTAGCCACCTGCGATTAAATATTCATAATGCGTACACTCGCACTCGTACATTTTAATTGCAAATACATCAATTATTAATTTCATAAAATTTACCTGCCTGCGAATATTTCATTTTACAAGAGGAAATTTATTGTAAGCAATTAATTCTTATCTTATCTTCGAGCAACTAAATTGCGGATTTACATACAATACGAAAGTCTATAGTTTCTATACGGTTTCACCTTGAGTTGAGACAACAGCTACCTTGATAGAGAAATGCAGAAAGGTGTAATGGGTTCTAATCCTGCTTTCAATAAAATTATTATAAATTTATGCTGGGTTTATGCATCATTTAAATTAAGCTACTACATTAAAAAACTAAAGTAAAATATCGTCGTTTATGCAGTAAATTAAAATTAGGAATTTTATGTATGACATTCGTATAAACTAACTTTTAAAGTTTAAATTGGGTACATTATCGGGTGAAAAATATAGACATACAAATTGTTGAATGAGTTCAATTCATCGCTATTTTTTGCAGAAATTTTGTTGTCATCGTATATTTTCATAGGTTAGGTTTTAACATCTGACACAAGTGCGCGATTGGCCAAGCGCAAAACTAAGAGATTATAAAATTAAACTAAAAGTTAAAAATAGCCAGCTTCTTAATTTAATTTCATTAGTTTATTTCTTTTGTTGCATAAATGTTGTCATTGATAATTATTTCTACTTGTTTAGTTTAGTTTTACAATGTAATTTTAAATTTTCATTGTCTACATAAACCCAGCATTAATGTTACTGTACTCATAAAATCTGGTATGGTGTAATATAATAGAAATAATGAATTGAGATTCATTGAAAACTATGTAATTATGGATGGTTGCTGGTTATTATTACAATGTGCATATATGCTTTATATTTTGTCTCTAATAGTAATTATCACGAATACCTACTAATTAATTAATGTACATAAAAGGTAGAGTTCACAGAACAATATATCAAAAATTAAATTTGAACAATGCATACCTATAAATTATCCATTATTACATCTTTCATAAAGATAGAAGCAATAATGAAACATGAAATAGGAATAGTTATTTGTATTTCTTTAGCTTATCAATAAAAAATTGTCGCTGACTTCGTATCTCTTAAGGCCTTATCGCAATGCAATCATGACTCTGACTCTTTTTCGCTGAATTATTTTGTATGAACAACTCGATCGAACAACTGGTTTCTCTGATTTTTAGTGGATTTTCATACTTGAAATTGGTTATAATATGGTATGACATGTTTTAAATTTGTTCGACATAACATATTATTTCTAGTAAAATAAATCGAAATGATGGAAAAATAAATTCGATCCTATCATCTTGGAGCTCGCTAATTACTGACGTTGTTCCTGCAGTTATAATTTACTCCATGAAGTTAAATTCCTGTATTTCAAACCCAGCTGCGCATGCGCAATAGAAAAGTCAGCGATAAATAGTCAGAGAAAATGAAAGAATGAAACCTATTCCATTTCATCTGACAACAGGATCGTTGACTTCCCTGTAACTATCACACTGGAGTATGTCAGCAATATGAACCCTAGTCATGGATAGATAGAGATACTATACCTCTAATGTGATATGGTTTTTATATTTTCCGAGATCCCAATGGTGAGCCTCGAAAAACGGACAGCCTGTATACAAGGGCATAAAAATACATCAATTTAAACATTTAAAGATTTCCGTTTGATTTGTTATTGTGTAATCTGTCATTTAAGTACACATTCAATCCTTTTTTTGCTGTCCTCAATTTTTCACCGCGTGCAATATGTCTTTTACATTTTTATGTCGTTTTGTGCAATATCGTTGTAGCATGTAACGATTGGCAGAAACAAAATCTGTGTAATTTATTTCTTTCGCTCATTGCGAGCTTCCATTTATTGATATACCTTTGATTTCATTTCTTTGTGCTGAAGTTTCAGCGTGAAACTACAAAGTAACGACGAGGAAATCTTGTAGCTTTGAAGTTCTCTTATAGTTTTTATTAGATGATGGGATTATGATATTAGTTTTTATTTGCAGTACTTAGAAAGTTTCAAATTGATTTTGGAGTAATAAATTTTACTTGTACTAATGGAATTACTGCTTAAATTTTGGATAACAAACCGTAACCTAGCTTAACTATTACTATAGTATTCTTCTGGTAAGAATGGCATTGCTCAATAAAGAGTGTGTGATTCTTAGCGACATATTTAATTGAAGTAGTTTCTTTTTGCCACCCAGACACATATTACAAAATCTGTTCATAAAGCAACATATGTCGATGTCGTAACTCTATTCACGAAATAATTTGGAATTGTCAACGTAGTTCGTATACATTGGCGTATATGTTAGAATGTTGTTTCGTGTTTAACTATATAATACCAAAGAAAAACTATCGACAATAATGGTCTCATTTTCATGTGCATTTTTTATGCAAAAAAATTAGTTTCCTAGTACGTATCAACACAGATTGTAGAACGAATTGAACAGTAAAGAAAGCTGGTCCGGTAAGGGAGAGCATTCCACGGTCTTTTACTGTGTTTCTCTAATCACAAGCGTTTACTTACACTGTGTCCGATATTGCACTTTTAGCACCCTAATGTCTAAATCCTAAATTTATATGCCCTAAATCTAGTGATTATTTAGGATTTTAAGAATTAGATTTTAGGGTTTTTCACACTATGCCTTGAAGTGGACGCGCACTCATTAAACAAATTATGTGCGTTGCTATAATTTGTACAAAACGTCAAATTTACTGTCAAAGAATAGCTTCTTAGCTTCTATTTTATGAAATATAATATTAACATTTAATCTCAAGCATCAAATTAAATCGAATTGTATAATTCATTTTTGTTGTTCTAAAGTGTTGCCATACAAACCAATGGATGTCATTAGTGGGCTATTCGAAGTTGTATTTATGTGCAGAAGACTAAATCCTAAAAAGTAAATGCCAAAAAGCGACATTGGACACAACCTTAGAGATGTTGAAAACATAATCCGCCAACTGTACGTCAATGTGAAACAGTGTTCATACCGCTGGTATATTGCAGTAATTTCTGATCGACAAAGTGGTTCGTGTATTGCATATAGTTTTAATTGTAGTTCCGCTTTACAGAAATTCTGATAGCATTAACATTCCTCAGACCGTTTTTCTTTCGTGTCATGCTGTCATGGACCAAACCTATAAATGAAACATTATCGCGCGAAGCCATTCATACGAGACGAATTTTATACGGTGCGAGAGGTAAAAAGAAATAGAGAAGATTCGTGCTCTTTCTTTTTAAATATGAGTTGTGTCTGTACAAATTCCTGCATCTATCTTGTGAATATGTTTCTTTAACTATTTACCAGTGTCATTATTCTTGAGGATTTCTTGAGACAAAGAACTCAACGCATCGCATGGCATCATCCACATTCACTCGTACATAACTTAGTTTAAAACTCACATGCATTACGCTTGTCAACGCTTATACCCCGAGTATATCAACGAGAGCTACGAATTTTTCTCCTGTAGAGTAAAGGTAAAAAATGGCCCTTTGGATTTGTACGGTACGGAAAGAAGAAACATGGAAACTACAAGCGAATAAATAACACCAAAGATGGAGGTACGCTACGGTTGGAATTTAATGGGACTTGTAAACGGTGAAGCAAACTCAAGGGCAAATTCAAAAGATTTTAAAAGAGATAGGTACTCTAATTTTCTTTTGAAATGTTTCTAATTAAAGTTCGTACGTTCCATGAGTTCAGGAGAGGCGTACCTCTTTTTATATCTTCAAATATAAATATGACATAACTTTTTTTGGTTTACTCAACATACAGGCTGATTCAAAGAAAGTGTAAATTTTTTTAAGGGCATATAGTAATGACCAAATTGTGTGTTTATCTCTGCTATCTTGAAAACTATAAGAGATACGACTTTAATTAAATAAGACTTTTTGTTTACCTTTCAAAGGTCATCTTAGATGTGCTTTTTTTAAATCAAATAATTTTACTGAGTTAAATGTTGTGGCGGCCTTGACCAATATTTAATTTTCATATAACTTCGTAACCATTACAAATTGAGAAAAATGTTTCATATAAAATTTTATTGTTTTTTTATAGTCTATTTACTGACAGACAAAACTTTGTTCGATCACTATCATTATTAGTTTTTCTTCGAGTTTTCATTTATCTTGGCAACAGTTGAAGATCAGATCTATGTTGATTAAGCTTTTTTTACTCATTTTTGTCAGTACTATATACCCTTAATGTTTTTTTACACTTTCTTTGAAACAGCCTGTATAAAAGTTTTGAGATTTTTTTTTTTATATAAATACGGTCTAATCTAGTAGTCACTGGAGTCACTGGGCATAATAAATACATAATGGGGTATTCCACCATAACAAAAAAATTTAAAAAAAAATCAATTTAACATAAAGTATTGCTCAATAAGTAATAGTTAAAACAATGAAAACATTTTTTAAATGATTACGAGATATTTCACATTTGCTAAAAGAGAAAATTGACGTCATACAATAGTTATCTTTCTCTCGCAGCGTACTCAGAGCAGTGTGTGTGAGAAACTCAAGTATAGGGGAAATGTGACGTTACACTGATTTCTCGAAAATAAAATACTGTTAAACTAGGAACAATTAAAATTTTTTAATACTATGAATTTCTACAAAACTGAATGAAGTTTTATTTAAAATAATAAAAAAAATTGAGTGGAATACCCCATTGTTTTATAATATACCTTATTTAAATTGCCAAAAAAAGTTTTGAAGAATGTTTTACAAATTTACACAAAACTATCTATATGTTATTTGAACGGATAACCGAAACGTGAAATTTTTAACGCTTTTGGAAATTAAAATATTAGACAGACGACTATTTACCGAACTATACGGAAATGTGAAGAAGGTGTAGAATGTATTTATTAATTTACAAAAAAGTGAGCGACCCGAACTTTTGCCCCTAAATGGAATCAACAGACTATTCACCGATAAAAGTACTCAAGACAAAGTTAGAACTAACGACGTCGCGCAAATTAGAATTTTGAAGATGATTGTTAGCAGAACTTTGGTCAGAAATTATTTGAGATTTCGGAAAAGAAATAATGTAACCAAATAGATAGCTGCTTAGCTTGAGCTATCTCCAGTTGATGCACAGAATTAAGGGGCCAACATTTTATACAAAACGAGAGAGAGAGAGAGAGAGAGAGAGAGAGAGAGAGAGAGAGAGAGTATAATTTTATAAATGTCTCATGCGCGACTAATTGAAGACTTTTGGGCATTTTTTAGAAAATTCAAGTGTCCTTTACAGGAACTATTACCTCTCTTGTGCTGTGTTACCGACTGACCAATTGGCGCCCGAGCAACTTTTTGGCAGCACGAAGAACACAAGAGAACATCACGTGGAGTTTATAGGTCACGGCTCAACGCTACAGTTTCGCGAGCAAGCGAAGTAGTGTTACGAAATGGCGCCCGAACAGGGACCATTACTGATAAAAAAAAATGGCGTTACAAAATGGCGCCCGAGCAGAGATGTATTTACAAATGAGACAAAGTATTAAAAAAAATGTATCGCATTGTAGATTATGGTCCCCTATCCTTGTAGTAAAATTAGATTTCATATCTCCTTAGTTTATAGGAACAACCTCTTTTGTCAACGTTTCAATAAAAATTTTTATTTGATGAACAGGTCCAACTTTTTCTTAATACTTTTGTTATACATATGTTACAGGGTGGTTTGTATTATATAATTCTGGGATCCCGGTGTTATAACATACTTCACCCCTTTGTGTTAGATTGACCTCTCTAATTCCAATTCTGTCTCGTATTACACGTATATTCAGTTGGGTATCAGGATACCGTAACCCTTATGCTCACTATAGTAACTAGTGTGTGGTTCTATAGCTCTATAGCACCTCGTACAATCATACAAATCAGTAGAGTATACATACACACGCACATACATTCGCACATTACACACAATGTAGACTGATTCGTCAGACACCGCAACCTAGATTAGAAGCCACTATACTGGGGTTTGATTACCTTTAGGAAGGATGGATTTCAACTAGGTTTAAACTAGAAGTAATAGTAATATAGTTCGCTTGTGTAATAAGAGCGTATTTTTTTGTAAGCGATTTTAAACCTACCTAAACAGTTCGTAAGAAAATATTTGGGTATAGTTCTGTAGATATTTTATTAAATTAACAACGTTTCGACAGCAAGGTGCTGTCAGATTAATAACTAATACTAATCAATATCTACATGAGTCCTCTAACCACCATCCTACACAAAAAGCTTGTGCCATAAAAACATTGTATCAGAGAGCAACTACTTTATGTCATCCCAGTAAACTTCAAGAAGAAATTAATTTTTTGGATGATGTGTTCCTAAAAAATGGTTACAGTAAAGCTCAAATTAAAAGAGCCTTAAAGACGAAGAATAATCAACTACTACAAGTAATTACAGATAGAAAATTATATGCCACCTTACCATTTGTTGCCAATGTTACTGATAAAATTGGCAGAATTTTAAAGAGATATGACATAAAAACATCTTTTAAATCAAGTATAAAAAGCCGTGATCTTCTTGGTAACGTTAAAGATAAAGTTCCTCTACAATGTTCTGGTATATACAAGATTCCTTGCCATTGTGGAAAAGTGTACATTGGACAAACTGGCAGAACAGTTGCTACAAGAATAAAGGAACACAAGCGCCATATAAGACTTAATCAGCCTGATAAATCAGCGGTAGCTGAACATGCCATAAAGGAACTACACGGAGTTGATTTTGAAAATACAAAAATTTTAGCTAAGGAAAACCACTGGATTAGAAGATTGATAAGAGAAGCTATTGAAATCCAGAAGTCACCTAATAATATCAATCTTAACACAGGCTATGAACTAAATAAATCATGGTACCCTGTTATTCGTTCGTAATTTTTTCTTAATCATTTGTATGTTTAATGTTTAACCATTTATCAATGTTTCTATGATTTTATATACTTGTAGTCTTGACTACATATTTATTTATGTTATTATTATAAAAACCTGAAGAAGATAGCACCTTGCTGTCGAAACGTTGTTAATTTAATAAAATATCTACAGAACTATACCCAAATATTGTTTAATTTTATTAATAATAAGTTCTGAAAACATATACTTCAAAATATAGTTCGTAAGAAATTATAGTTATTTTCTTTTGCATAATGTTACGGATTAAAAAGCGAATTATAATACATATATACATACTTATAGGCCAATTCTAAACAAATATGTAAGTTTTACAGATCTGTAAATCTGTAAAAACCTGACAAAAACGCATCTATTTTTGTTTATTAATATAAAATTATACATTAGAGTGGCAACTTTCGTTGCGATTTTGTTCATTTATTTACAGATTTACAGATCTGTAAGACTTACAGATTTGTTCAGAAGAGACCCATTAGTTTCTTCACCTTTACTGGTCTGGTTTTAACTCCTTTTAAATTTAAAATTAAAAGGTATCTTCTCTCTTCCCGTATTGATTGATCGGTGATGTTTAATACATAATTCTGTAACAAATCATCTCGGATTGAATTGGAGGATTGCGGATAAGAATTGCAGAGTGGCTGATTCGCTACGCGGCACGAGTGCCGAATACAAATCAAACATGAAACGAATTCGCGATTGCGACGATTCTAGCACTCACATAAACCGAGGGGTTGGCCTCAACTTCACCAGATAATTGCAAAGGGACATAACATCTTTAAAAAGATTACTTCCTTCTTCCTTCATTCCTTTAAATTACACATTGTATTGAAGTTAAATTTTGTCCCTCATATAGTTCTCAATGAATGACACAATAACATTGTAGATTATTTTTTATACCCTTTATTCCTTTGAACCTTAAATCAGTTGTGGAAAAACTAAATCCTATGGGTACGCCAAGCCTACCGTGCAAAAGTATAACATACAAAATATTAACCAACCGGTCTTGCAACTGGTGAGGGCGCTAACTATAGACGCCGCACTATGGACACACTAGTCAACAGTTACAAATATAAAACATTAAAAATTGTTTAACTTCTGGTGGATTTCTCGAATTTTCATCTGGAAAAGAGATTTTACCACATGTATTCGGTTAAGATGTATTTCACTGTTCTTTCGATATAAATGAAACGTACGAACTATTGAACGATATTCGAAGATTCGGATGAGCAAACATCATAAATCAACACAAAACAACAAGGTGAACAAATGAGCACTGGCTGAACGTTTCAATACACTAACGGCCGATTTCACCACAGATTCCTAAAATTTAAATAATGCCTATGTACCTGATGTGCAACACAAAGGCAGTACCTAGCAAAATTTTGTTTTCACCAATCGCTAAGCATTTCCTAACGTTTGACAGCTGACCCTTTAGAATGAAAATTGCACAAATTTGTTGAATATTTTAATAATTATAACGAAGAAATAGAAAGACATGTACAAAGTGGAAAAGAAAGAACAAATTATGTTAAATCCTAAGATGAAAAATATGGTTTAAAAAAAGATTTCCTTTTAAATAAAAGACAGCATTACGAGCTGATATATGAAATAAAATTAATTAGTAATTATTTATAAATATACCGTTATTATTCTTTATTTTAAATTAAGGGAAATTACATTAAATATTTACATGTAATTAAATTAATGATTTTTATATTTCATTAAAATTTAATAATTTTGTACTTCAACGTAATATTAATGATATCCCCCCATAATTTCCAATGTCAATGTTGGCAAATCCTATTGACATACATATATATGTCGTAAATTATAAAAATTATTCATTTATTTCCAGTGTGCAAATATAATATTACAAAAATAACTAATAATCCGATGCCTAGCTGGGCATTTTTTTGTTTGGTTAAATCCAAAATGGATAAGAATCAGTTTAAGCAGTTCTTAAATTTAGGAAATTCCTAGCTAGGTAACGGTTTAAGAATCGGTGGTGAAATCGGCCGCGTAACACACTTTTCATTTGAAAAATTTTAAGATCTTAGTAAAAGAATAGAGTTATACCAAACTTATGTTTCTTGTAATGCTTAACATTTATTTAAATTCCTACACCATATTACACAATCGCGTACAGACGACCAATAGGAGTACCTACATATCGATGACGTCACCAAAAAATCCTTTCGCAAGATATTTCCGGATATTTTGCGATTTATTCTTTTATCGAATTTGAGAGCAGATTAATGTGTATTTCATCCTTATGAATTTTTGTATGATGTGTAAAAATGAATGTTAAGAACAAATGTTGTGTACATGATATGTAATATTTGTAAGATTTTAGTGTAAGTGTGATAATGGCCATGTTATTTTGTTTTTGTTGAATGTTACATATCCTGAAGAAGGTGCAAGTGTGCACCGAAACGTCGATATTGTAAGAGTAAATTGACTGAGATTTCGAGTAAATGTTAACACCTTATTATATATAATAAATTACCAAATTATATCACAAATGTCAAATCAGAAAATAAATTTAAAAAAGATTTAAAAATATTTTTAACACAAAAATGTTATTATAATTTAAATGAGTATTTCAATGACAATCAGTAAGATGAATTTATGTATGTAATTTTTATTTGTTTATATTTACTGTATTATATGTTTGTATGTATTGACGATCCAATACCGGCTGTATCTACTGGTCAATGGAAATAAATTTATTATTATTATTATTATTATTATTATTATTATTATTATTATTATTATTATTATTATTATTATTATTATTATTATTATTTATACCACAATCAAGAAATTTGCTAACATGTAAATTGAAATTAAAATTATCCTTCTTTTGTGTATTTACATGTTGCAATAAGGAAATGCATATTTGATTCCAAAGAAACAAAAATGACTGTATAGTTGAAGACCAAGGGAATAGGGATTAATTGTATAGTATCCTGGTATCCGTATCCGGTACAATGACATTAAACGGAATTGAACGTTTCCAGGGCTGTTGCCATCCATCCATTACTTAACACGGATTTGGGATTTAGTTAGGAACACGGGTAAGGCGAGGCTTAAACGCAAGAAACACCGTTTTCTTACTCACATTCATTACCACCCAAGACTTAATTCCTGACGGCCGAGATTACAATTAGATACAAACACACGCTTCTTTATTTTATAGGGATAATGCGACATACTATGGATTCGATGTTACTTTTTAATCAAATAATTAAATGTATCATAACGGCTTATTGCCCATTAATGAGCGTGCCAATCTGCTTCGACTATTCGCATTGAGCTACAAGAATAAGCCCAATTTTCTATATACGGGCTCAAACTCATAATAATTCTTGCAGTTTACAATTTCAACAAATTATATAAAAAAAAAAATCTGTTGTCCATCAATTCGATTTATTTTTGTACAAATCCCATATCAAAAGTTCCTTGGAAAAGGTTATATATAATGTAAAATCGTAACACGAACACATGCTATTTTTTACATATTCCTTGCCAAAAGTTCCTTTGAAAATATTCTGTAAATCCAATAAAATTCTTCAGCTTTCTCCAATTTTGTTAGGGGCCACTGTTCCTTACTCTTCTCTCCCACTCATTCTTGTCCAACGCATCTTCACACAGTTCTTCCTCTCTCAAGTCTTCTGCGATACAAACCTTCCATCTTCTCTTTCGCCTTCCTCATACTCCCGGCATTCTGATCCTATACTTTCCATATTTGGTTTTGCACTTGGCACTGACATCTGCCAATTAGAATTTTTTGCATATATCAGCTGTTTCCATGATAAATAGCAAAGCTGACTGATTTTTGAAAGTTATCTCTTTTTAATGCTTTAACTCTATATCTATTGAATATGAAGAAAAATGTATAATCAAACCGTATAGAGATAGAGAATCGCAATTTTCTTTAATATTTATAACATAAAATGTCGTAAAATAATATTTAACTGCGTTTTTTTAAAGAAAAACTGTTAAAAACTTCAAATTAGGGTACTTCCGGTGGATGAATTATAACCAAAATGTAATCAGCTCTTCATACGGATGTAAAGAAGAAAAATACGAAAAAATTATAATTTTTAGAATTGTGGTATTAGAGTTATCGTCGGAGAAAAATTTGTCACACACGGACACACACACACATACACACACACACGGACACACACACACACACACACACACACGCATACAGACATCATCTTAAAAATAGTAAATTCGTATTTTAGGGACCCTAAAACGTGCTTATTCATTAAAAACTCACCAACGAATTTTTTGACCAAAGACAATACCTTCCTTACCTAAAGGTGACGGATAGTAGTTCAACCGGCATTTTAAGGGTCATCGTCTAGTCCACATTTAACTTCTACCGAAACCCTTTACTTTTGGCACAATAAAAATAAGTTCGCAAAATCCAAGACACATGGGACAATACTCATAGAAAAACTTGCAGGGCTAAAGGATACAATGCCTGATAGAGTTAAACCTGGTATTACTAAACGCGATGTATCTCAATATTAAATGGCGGGATACTTGAATAACAAATTCGGTTTTTGTAAGTATAAAATCTATATTTTAAAGTAAACTGATTGAAAGTAATTTGTAAACATTGCTCACCATTTGCATAGGTTTTATAATTTGTTTGTTGAAAATATGAACCGGCCGAACTAAACGGTATTATAAGTTTGGACTTGTAATTAATAGACCACTTAGCTTCTATATTGCTACCTATATTATATTACACAAAAAGAACCTCAGTTTGATTAAATTCAGACTGGTTGTTCTTATATTAACTCACATTTAAGTAGTAAGTTTAATCAGTAATTTGTAGTTTGCAATCTGTTACTATGATATTATGCTCCATATGTAGTTCAGACAGAAAGTTGGCCGTATCGTATACAGTTTTGTAATACCAGTGTCTGTTCCTGTTTTTGCATTGTATTTAGAAGTTTGTTGTGCATCTGTATCCAAACAATGGAATCATCTGGGAGTTTTTGAAAGAAACGGGGACCGTAAACTAGCGCATAATGGGGCAGGTATTCGCGGTAATATCGTATAAAAGTTTCACAACCACTTAAAATTGTCAAAGTGTTCGGGAAAATATCGAAAGAAAGTTTCCAACATCTGCGCTGAGCGCACGCGGTAGCGTTGCACCAAACTTACTTTCAGACTCTGCCATGCCGGCGAATTTCATAAATGTTTCAACCCTTCAATTATTAAATGCTAGCAATAAGTGATGAACTTCAAAACACACTTCAAGAACACATATCTAAATATATTTAGACGAATGGAATTAAGTTTCTACCTCCGGATCGTAACTGGCATCACAAAATTCAATTAGTCAAAATATGCCTTAATCATTTTTTCTAGTCATATTTTTTGAAAAGCCTGTTTGGTTGTTTTATTTCTATAATTTTCCAGTTTTATGTGTGAATATTAAATTTATTTATTAATATATATTTGGAAACTAATATTTTTAACTGTCAAACTATAATTTTCAACTTTTTGACTAATTAATGGCTTTTAAATTTACGTCAAAATGAATTATATGATTTTAATTTTATGTTACAGGTAAGCCAATGATTCTAATATCCCACTGATCCATTATGTAAGTACGAAATTTTTATACATTTATTTTTGAAATGAAATGATATAAATGTAATAATATTTAAATAGTTGGTGAAATATATAATTTAGAATAAACAGTTTGTATAGCAATGATATTGCCCTTTTGAGACTTAAATATGTGTTAATTTTATATATAAATTTGACAGTCAATTATAATTGTGCATTTATCTATTTATGTATGACCGAATATCATTAATGAATAATGTGCGTGCATATAAATTGTAATTATTGTTCCACTAAAATATAAATTGCTGTTTTTGGTTATTTACAGAATATATAATTTACTATTTTCAGTTTAATTTGTTAAATTATTTGTAGAGTAAAACACTGTTCATTGGAAAATAATACTCTACTTAACAAAAGAACAAAAAGTGTTTCTTTTTTTAGTACTGATTGCAAATCTAAATAGACAACACAATTTTTCTACGATAACCTTTATATATTTCATCATATTTTCGTACAAAAATAAATTACAATGAGATTAGATTAATTTTTTGCGAATTCCGTTTCTACGAGTATATCAAAAATTCCAGAACTATTTCGAATTTTGTTTGAGTTCGTCTTCTATTTGCAATACACAAAAGTTGAACTCCTGAACTATAAACTGCATACCTCTTTATAAGTGTGAGAGAGACAGACAAACCTATACGCATGTAAAACAGAAAAGGATAGAATATTCGCAGGATATGTTGTTTTGCAGGAAAATATGGTAGACAATTCATATGGTATTTAGGAAAATAAAATAAATTTGTATTTTTATTACACTGAATGCTATGTTTTTGCAAACAGTAAGTTTTGTAAACGGATGATAGTAATATATGAATAATTAACAAAAAGTATATGATATTTGCATTTTTAAATTAGCATATTTATGCAAATAATGTATATTATTTTAATATAAAAACATTGTATACAAAGATATGGAGTACCTCCGTCATATAATAATAGTATTAGATTAAAACAAGGGTCATTTATATTAAAAATAGATAATAAAAATGTATGATAAAGAACTATTAGGGATGGTTTATGGTGAATTTAATTTATAAATTTAAATTTAGAAATTTTGATTTAAAATTTACAATTTTCTTTTTGGTTTATGGTCGATTTTGAAATTCTGGATCTGACCAATCAATATCTATCATGTGATTTGTCACTGCTTGTCATTTGACGTTCCACCAGTTATCAGTTGAGATATTAGAGTTTTATTTTCATAGCCATGAATTTTGTTGGACGCTAATGAACAAGATTATTTTTTAATAATATCGGGGATGTTTTTACTTCCCGCTACCCTAGGAAAGGGAGGTATAGGGATCATGCTAAAAATCGCATATAGAGATTTTAGTGAATAAGCACGTTTTGATGTCCCCAGAATCCGATTTTATCATTTTTACAATGATGTCTGTAGGTATGTGTGTGTGTCTCTGTGTGTGTGTGTGTGTGTGTGTGTGTGTGTGTGTGTGTGTGTGTGCGTGTATGTGTGTGTGTGTATGTGTGGATCATGTGGACACGATTACTCAAATACTACCAATCAAAAAATTTTGAAATTTTGTATACTCATTCTATACTAATGTGAGAAGAGCTCATTAGTTTTTAGTCTATATCGTTTTAACAGTTTTTCTTGTAAAAAATTCATTGAAAATATTTTTTTAGCAACTTTTACCAATAAAAATTGAATATAATGGCACATCTTCAATTCTACGATAATAGAATTTAGTAAATACCTTGAAATAACTTTAAATATTAAATTATAAAATAATTAATTAATAATTTAACTTTGCTATTTTAAACATGGAATTGGCGGGAGGTCATGTGCTGGCCACATCAGATTTTTTGCTATTGTTGATTTGTATAATAAAGAAATAAAATAAACAGAAACTTAAAAAACGTAGATGGTCTGTTAGGCCGTGGTTAGACCTATGAACAGACTGATTTGTCAACGGGCAAGTATCATAGTTTGCTAGTAAAAGTGAAATAACAAGATCACGATCAATTCTTCAAATACATGTACTCGTATGAGTATGCATTTATTTAATTCCTTACTATCCCTCGTTGTATTGAAATTACGCAAACGTTTTTCTTTTTGTACAATTCATTTGCTTTGTCGTATAAATTATGATGTTCGCGAATACTGCTTAAACAAAACACAAAATATCAATTTGTTCCTGTGAATCCATCTTCAAACACAAAGAGAAAGAAAAGAAAGCTGACGGATGAAGCAAAGTTATACCTTAACGCCATGTTTACTAGTTCTTTCTTGCGATTGGTCGAATATAAAATGTAGTTATATTCCAAATCTAAATTTAAATAAATACATATAAATATATCATCACAGTATATTACCCATTACTGAGTAAGCCAGTATCTACAACACATGTAGACATCGGTAATGATGACGATATATTTTACCGTGTGGGCGATTAGCAGGCGTCATCTCACGCGACCTCATAATCTATATTTCAAATGTCTAAATTGGTAAATAGTTTATAATAAGTTTATATTTTAAAATCTTAATTATAAATAGTAAATTCGTAAATTAAATTCATTACAAACTAGCCCTTAGAGTTCGAGATTTTAATGCCATTAACAACTGATCTATTCCAAATTCTTATTATTTTCAATCTTTTGCTATCGCCTTTTTCAAGAGTTTAGAATCGATTTGCAAGTAACTAAATGCAGAAAATAACGGAACAACGAAAGTAAATCAAATAACACTTATTTGATATCATGTGCTTTTGTATGGAAATGAAAGATAATTGATTGATATAGTCACTACTCACTGGCAATCAAAACTTGTACTATAATTTTTTATTAATTATTTTATTAAATATCTTATTATTCATGCATATTAGATATGTGACTTCAATTATAAGCGAATTCCATTGTTTGAAAACAAAATGAAATTAACATCTACTATAATATTTAAAAAGTTATTGCGGCTTAACGAATAACAATTAAAACTTTCTAAAACTATAAATTGCTTTTAATTTAGATGAAGTTTCAATACATACCGCGTGAACACTAGAATCCGTTACATAGGTGTGTAACATGACAAAATGGTTGTTATCAAATATTATTTGTTCCATAAGACATTTTGAGCTAATTTATATATGATGTGCATATTGATTGGCAAATGTAAAGAGTTTCCTGAAGTATGAATAGAATGTAACTTAAATATTGAAATATATCCACTGTATTTACATTATGTACATCGTAACTGCACTGCTATGCATAATGCGAAAATAAAGGAGGAAAAATGAAAGTATAACAACAATAAACTCACCTATCGCACAAAATTCGCTCCAAATTTTCCTAGAGTAATTTTGTGCGGTTGGTGAGGTTATTGTTGTTATATTTAGAGAAATTGCAAGCGAAAATAATAGTCTGAAAAACAATAACCTTACTTAACCCACAAAAATCGTCCCCAGTTGTTTTATACATAACCTCATTTATGGCATTTATGTCGCCAACCAACTACGTTTAAAGTTTGTATAATGTATTTTTTCCTCATTTCTAGAAGCTAATGTGTATTGAATGTACCAGACAATGCACATTAGCACATTTGCCAAATGGGGTGATAATAGAATATATTTCCACTTTACTGTAACATATATTATTACCTATCGCTAAGAGAGGTATTGGATTCATGCTAAAAATCGCATATCCAGATTTTAGTGAATAAGGTCCCTAGAATTAGATTATAACATTATTACGATGATCTGTCTGTCTGTCTGTCTGTGTGTATGTGTGTGTGTGTGTGTGTGTGTGTGTGTGGATGTGTGAGTGTGTGGATGTGTGTGTGTCTGGATGTTAGAGGGACGATTTCTCAAATTCTATAACACTAAAGACCAATTTAACTACGTACTCCTTAACCTGACATTAATAGGAAGAGCTGTTTTGGTAACAATTGGACAACCGGAAGTAATAGTTTAGTAAAAAAAAAATACTAAATATTATTTTTTTAAATTATGTGATTACAAATATTCAAGAATATAAAATTCTCTATCTAATGCATTGAACATTTTATTATATCTTCTACAGATTTAGAGATAGCCCATGGAAACCAGTTGAAAAATTAAAATGTTTGTAATTGACATAAATGTGTGTCAAAAATCCAGAGACATTACTGAAGGATTTATCTGGGAAGTACGTTTAATATTTCTTATTTTAATTAATTAAATATTTAAAATTATAGATACAACTACCGCACGTTAAATTGACACTCTCCTTGAATGCGGAAAACCTATAATTCGTACATGGACTAGACGAAATGTATTATTATAACGAGGAAAAGACTCCCGTCAAGATCTAAAATTGGTATAAAAAGAAAGGGGATTCATTTATAAGCCAAAGTATGCTCAGTGTCAGTGTCAACTAAACACGCGCTTGCTATACATATATTTCATCATATACGCATCAGAAATACCGCTAATCTCGTCAATGAACATTTAGAAGAGTAGGAGGAAACTTGTTTATAGAATAAATTGACAAATAAAGAATGATTGTAATTAGAATTTTTTGTGGGTACCAGTATATTACATAGCCTAATATGAAAATGGCGAGATTTTTTAAAGACTGGAGTCTTGTGTTCACCTTTAAATTGCGTAAGTTCAATATTTATACAGGAGTGTGGAGGTTAAGGGTGAACATAGGGATTTAACATGGGATTTTAGTTTTGTGAAATTTCCTGCTCTCCTGTTCATTTTACGGCTAAAACTGTAGAGTACAAAATTGTTCAGAATTAAAAGTTACATATAAAACTATTTTTACATTTTTTATTGTTTTTTTGTTTCTTCTCAATTTTAAAAAGAAATTTCAAAATTTCGGTTTATTAGTAGCAATAGCCTTGAAACTTCTTTTCTTTTCTTCTAGCTTTCATAAATTATTTATGAACGTCAAACGTCAATTTGACTTATGGAAAATAAATTCCGTATTCTTTTGTAACTATTTCCATCATAATATTCCTTTAAATATACACACACTTTCTTCTTAGGATAAACATTCATTATACAATTTATTTTTTCTATATGTCAAATTAGTGTTTGACGTTTATAAATAATTTATGAAAACTAGAAAAAAAGAAATCAAATTCCATGGCTACTAATAAATTTTGAATTTTCTTTTTAAAATTATGGAGAAACCAGAAACCAAAAACATAAAACATGTAAAAACAGTTTTATACAGGTGTTAAAAAATAAGTGTCACAAATTATAAGGGCATATAGTATTGACCAAAATGAGTAAAAAAAAGCTGGGTCCAATCTTCAATAGTTTTCGAGATATAAGGCAGTGAAAAATGAGTTTTTTCGGTGTTTACCTCTGCTATCTCAAAAACTATAAGAGTTACGACTTTGATTAAATGAGACTTTTTGTTTTCCTTTCTGAGGTATCTTAGATGTGTTTTTGTTTTTCAAAAAAAAATCGAATAATTATACTCAGACATATGTAGTGGCGAGTTTGGCCAATATTTAGTGTTCAAATAACTTCGTAACTATTAGAAAGTGAAAAAAATGTGTCATCCAAAATGTTATTGTTATTTTGTAGTCTATTTATTGGCATAGACAAAATTTTGTTCGACTACTATTTTTGTCAGTTTTTGTTCGATTCTAATACAAAATGGCCTCTTTCTCAAAAACAGTTGAAGATCGGACCTGTGTTGATTAAACTTTTTTTACTCATTTTGGTCAGTACAATATGCCCTCATAATTTGTGACACTTATTTTTTAACACCCTGTATGCAACTTTTAATTCTGCACAACTTTGTACTCTACTGATTTTGTCATAAAATGAACATCACAACTTTGTACTCTACTGATTTTGTCATAAAATGAACATAAGAGCAGGAAATTTCATAAATCTAAAATCCCTCGTTAAATCCCCATGTTCACCCTTAACCTCCACCACCCTGTATATTATGAGTCCATTCAGCCACTAATTCATAAATTACATTTCAAACTCTCCTCTTATGTAGACACCTAAATGAAACTTGTAATCTCTCTGCGTATGTAGGGTTTGTAAATACGCCTCCCGATGTAGATATTTCCCTATGGGCCAGTACGTTACTGGCACGTATCTGCCCTGCGGTGCCATATACCTACACACAGCTCTTTATGTATGCACAATCTCCACCTTTCAATACTGACACCCTGCTATACTACACAGTATATACTATCCTGCACCTGATACATACTAGGCAAATCAGACTACATATATGTATGAGCTGATAACAGGGTAATAGATAGACGGAGATAAGGGATGAGGACGATGGAATCATAGAGAAATAGATAATAGATTTAGATTTTACTGTATGAAGCACAAACGTTATAGTGTTAATATTATTTATACTAAACTATCCTTATGTCCAAGGATATCAAAGTAAATTTATTGTTTCTCAAGGAATAGAACGACTTTTGGGTACTACAGAGTGATAAAAGTAACTGATTCAGTGGGCAATACATACTTGAAAAATTTGATGTGGCCAACACAAAATCTCCCGCTTTTTAATTTTTATTAATTTAAATACATACCTACGTATTTAGTAATGCTTCAAACTATATTATGTTCCATTGCATATAACTATTGCTTTATTTACGATTTTCTTTATTATTTAATAATAGTCAGTTACATTCATTTGAAAAATAAACTGTGTAACAAAGGAATTGTGTTTATCTTAGGCTTCGGGAGTAAAAAAAGAAAAATGATTTTTAAATTTATCCGTAAAATATATAGAAAAAGTATTACTGTATACCTGTACAAAATTCAATAATCTATCATTTTCCAATGGCATAAAATGCGAAAAAATGGCATTTAATGGTATTTTTTGAAGAAAAACCATTATGAGCTTCAAGTAAAGTGCCGTTTCTGTTTCTCCGATTTACACCAAAATTTAATGGCTTCGAAAGCTACGAAATTAAAAATTAAATTATACATAAAAATAAAAATAACGATCTAAACAATGGATTCTTATGAAAGTGTTCAAAGCTCTCGAAAATAAAAATGAATATAAGACATAAACATAAGCATTTTCAAATGTTAAATATTTCACACAAACATACACACATATATAATAACTGTCATTTGAGTTGTCAATTTACGTTCAGATAAAAGAATTTATATTTAAATATTATTGTACATATATAAAGCTGTTTCAAAAAAAAGGGTCGCCTATATGATTGCGTACAGTGTGTTAACAGGTATAGAATTGATATCACTGTTTATTAATTACGAATATACTAAATGACAGCTGACGTTCGTTTACGTCTTATTTTCCAAGCTGCGAACACCATCCACAAGTATTATTTATAATTTTATTTATATTTCTTATTTTCGTACCTGTGAATGAGCATAAATTTATTTCCTGTGTTTGACATTGTTGACAGTCATATCAGAAAATTTAAATTTGGATGCATTTACATTTTTTTTATTAAAATAGTTGTTGTTTCCCTTACCTACGTACTTTTTTTATATTACCCATAGAACAATAATCTAAAGCATTTCAATCACTCAAAATCCTATTAGCAGTCAGGCTCTTGCTCTAACATAACCTTTTTGTATTTATTGTCCAAATCA
Source organism: Ophonus ardosiacus (assembly GCA_943142095.1). Classification (NCBI taxonomy): domain Eukaryota; kingdom Metazoa; phylum Arthropoda; class Insecta; order Coleoptera; family Carabidae; genus Ophonus; species Ophonus ardosiacus. The sequence continues at coordinate 37,795,898 of OW964826.1, read as the reverse complement.
CGTGTCAAATATTTCCACCTTTACTTGGGCTGCGTTCCAAAATCAAGAATGCCGGGTATTGAAGTAGGAGTTAGAGTATGATGACGTAATTTAAGAGTATAGTGCGTTTTGGAACGAATGATTGTTTTGTTGGAGTAAAAAATTTAAACTAAATTAACAATAATTTTAAAAAATTAACAAAACTACCTTTAATTACAACATTAATGTCAAGCCCGTATTACAATTTTATAATAAGAGCGCTTTTATGGAGCACTCTCATCATAATATAATGTGAAAATACGCTCCATAAAAGCGCTTTTATTATAAAAGTGTGCTTGTATTACAGGCCAATTTGTTTGCTTATGTTTATTTCCAACAATGCAAATTACTTTCATATGTTGAGAAATCGTGAGCATCCATGTTTGAAAATATTGTGGAGTAATTTTTGTACCCTCCTCTATAGTAGTGTAAGTAGAGTGTCAGTTTGGAGTAAACTCTGGCTGTTTCGGAACAGGTTAAGAGTAAACTCTGATAGTATGGTTATTAGCTTTTGAACGACTTTGAGTAATTTCGTACTCTAGAGTAGGGTTTTAGGACGTAACCCTGGCGTTGTGTAAACTGTGGAATAAAAAGATTTTATTGCCAGTTGAATCAGTTATTTTTGATCATCTGTATTATTGTATACCGAGTGTCCCAAGTAATCCTTGACATAGTAATAGTCACGAGAAAACAGTTTTTTTTTTAAATCTGTCTTGTAAAATAGTATACGAGGTAGCTTCAAAAGGTACCCGGAATTGGTCAATAAAATTTTATTGTAAAAAAGATATAATTTGTACATTACATCGCTCCTTTATTTACACACTTGTTCCATCTTTTGTACAACTGTTCAAAACACTCCTCGAAACCATTTTCTGAAAGCACCTTCAGCTGTCTCGTCGCATTGCCCATTACCTCTGCTGGTTTAGCTAAACGTGATTCCTTCAATTTCATTTTTAGTCGTGGAAACAGGTAAAAATCGGCTGGTGCAAGGTTGGAGAACAGGAAGGGTATTCCAGAGTGGTGACATTGTTCTTAGCAGGATAATTTTTCACCATCAGGGAGCGATGTACCGAAGCGTTGTTATGCAGCAAAACCCAATCGTTTCCTGTCCAGTTTTCAGGACGTTTTTGCCTGATTGCGTCTCGTAGGCGTTTAAGGGTCTCCACTAAAGTTCTTGTTTACAGATTGGCCTTGAGGACTGAATTATTGGTGTATCACGCCTTGGTAATCAAAAAACATCTACTAATCATTTTTCCCTTGCTTTTGTCCAAGCAAAATTTTGTTAGTGGCGCTCGTAACAGTCGCCTCATTTCTGTATACTTGTTTTAGCATCTGAAAGATCTCAGATAATGATTTCTTCAGCAGAACACAGAATTTGAGGTTTTCATGCATCTCTGAAAACAACATTTCAAAATCCGTCGAAGGGTAAAAACGCATTGTAAACAACCTGCAGCTTTTGCTGATAGGAACTACAAGGGGGGGCCGGGCGGCACGACGCTTACCATAGTGGGGTCTGCCAACCCAAGAAACAAATTTTTCCAGCGATCACCTGCTTGGCTGTAGGCTACGATTCCGGGTACTTTTTGACGCTACCTCGTATACTATTTTACGAGACAGATTAAAAAAAAAAACTTTTTTCTCGTGACTATTACTATGTCAAGGATTACTTGGGACACTCGGTATACAATAATACAGATGATCAAAAATAACTGATTCAGTTGGCAATACAATCTTTTTATTCCACAGTTTACACAACGCCAGGGTTTCGTCCTAAAACCCTACTCTAGAGTACGAAATTACTCAAATTCGTTCAAAAGCTAATAACCATACTATCAGAGTTTACTCTTAACCTGTTCCGAAACAGCCAGAGTTTACTCCAAACTGACACTCTACTTACACTACTATCGAGGAGGGTACAAAAATTACTCCACAATATTTTCAAACATGGATGCTCACGATTTCTCAACATATGAAAGTAATTTGCATTGTTGGAAATAAACATAAGCAAACAAATTGGCCTGTAATACAAGCACACTTTTATAATAAAAGCGCTTTTATGGAGCGTATTTTCACATTATATTATGATGAGAGTGCTCCATAAAAGCGCTCTTATTATAAAATTGTAATATGGGCTTGACATTAATGTTGTAATTAAAGGTAGTTTTGTTAATTTTTTAAAATTATTGTTAATTTAGTTTAAAGTTTTTACTCCAACAAAACAGTCATTCGTTCCAAAACGCACTATACTCTTAAATTACGTCATCATACTCTAACTCCTACTTCAATACCCGGCATTCTTAATTTTGGAACGCAGCCCAGGTAAAGGTGGAAATACCATTTGACACGTGATTTTGACAATAAATACAAAAAGGTTATGTTAGAGCCTGACTGCTAATAGGATTTTGAGTGATTGAAATGCTTTAGATTATTGTTCTATGGGTAATATAAAAAAGTACGTAGGTAAGGGAAACAACAACTATTTTAATAAAAAAATTGTAAATATACCCAAATTTAAATTTTCTAATGTGATTGTCAACAATGTCAAAAACAGGAAATAAATTTATGTATTAAGGCTCATTCACAGGTACGAAAATAAGAAATATAAATAAAATTATAAATAATACTTGTGCATGGTGTTCGCAGCTTGGAAAATAAAACGTAAATTAACGTCAGCTCTCATTTAGTATATTCGTAATTAATAAACAGTGATATCAACTTTATACCTTTTAACGCACTGTACGCAATCATATATGCGAGCCTCTTTCTTGAAACAGATTTTTATATGGCTAATATTTAAATATAAATTCTTTTACCTGAACGTACATTGACAACTCAAATGACAGTTATTATATATGTGCGTATGGGGTCCTATGGCCGCGTGCCTGAGTGTCTGGTCGCGAACCTGCTTGGCTGTAGGCTACGATTCCGGGTACTTTTTGACGCTACCTCGTACATACATAATTTTATTATAATACGAGTAAATTTGCTTATAACAAATGTATCGTAAATTCAAAAATTGTTTACCATATCTGATAAAAATTCAGTAATTTAAGCGAGAAAAACATTTCGAAATAAAAAGACAGTTTTCACCATCTATTTATTTTAAATTTCATTGACGTCGAAAGTAACTTTTTCCTATCAACCTGCAAACCGTAAACGATTGTTTTTATTAGAAAAACTCATAGAAGTAGCCCATCAACAACAAAGTAAACGTTTACAACATGGCCGTAGTTCACTTCCGGTTTATTAGACATAGTGGTAGATTTTTCCGGTTGAGTAGGGAGCGAACATCGCACTGAACCGCGACAGTGTTTTGTTTAGGTTTAGTAGAATGAAGTTGCCTGGCCAAGTTCGACAAATGACAAACGACGGGCAGAAAGCGGAAACACGTGACAGACGCAGATTAAATTGTTTTTTGATCGACAAAAGAGCGACACTAACCAGATCGTATTAATTCTTAAGAAGTGGTTTACACGGTCACAAATACGGTAACCATTGCAAAGAAATAGTAAACTTCTATATTTATAAGGTAGCATAAATTAAGATAACAATTTTAGCAAAATAAAAATCTGATGTGGCCAACACAATACCTCCCGCTATTTAATTTTTATTAATTTAAATACATACCTACATATTTAGTGATATTTAGTAAATATAAGAATAGGGTCGAAATAGACGGTTTCAAAATTTTTCAATTGATAGTATTAGAGTTAGAGCATTCAGAGGATCCACACACACACACGCTTGCACGCGCACACACACGCACGCTTGCACGCGCACACACACGCATGCACGCGCACACACACGCTTGCACGCGCACACACACGCTTGCACGCGCACACACACACGCTTGCACGCGCACACACACACGCTTGCACGCGCACACACTCATGCACGCGCACACACACGCATGCACTCGCACACACACGCATGCACTCGCACACACGCATGCACTCGCACACACGCATGCACTCGCACACACACGCATGCACTCGCACACACGCATGCACTCGCACACACGCATGCACTCGCACACACACGCATGCACTCGCACACACACGCATGCACTCGCACACACACACACACACACACAGACACACACATACCCACAGACACACACTCATATTTCATATACGGACATCACCGTGAAACTGTTAAAATTGGATTCTAAAAACCTTAAAACGTGCTCATTACTAAAATTTCGATATGTGATTTTTAGCACGATCCCTATACCTCCCTTACCAGGGGTAAAAAGGTAAAATTGATGAAATATTACTTCGATCTTCGATGTCAATCCTTAATCGATTATTATCGTAAAATTTCAGAAGACTTTAGTCAATCTAGATCTGCTATTTATTGTTTTTGTTTGAATTCAAAAACTTAGCAACACTGTCATCCTAATGATATTCTCAAAATGTTTCATGAAATAGGTTGAAACAATATTTATTTTAAACATTTTTCTTTATTTCTGTATTCATTGCTAATTAATATGATGAGAGAAAGATATTTTAATAAAAATTAAAGATACTCCTAGAATTAGCAACATTTATAAATTTGTTAAAAGTTATTAATTTAAATTCATAAACTTCCAATTTCCGTGATAGTACATCCTTCATGTAACCTATTGATTGCTATAATTTCCTTTTAATTAATAATTACTTATGGTACAATATACTTATTATGCTCTAATTCTGCAATGAATACTAATTAATTATAATAACTAATTACATACATGGTCTTAAGATACCTTAGGTACACCAGTGGTTTTAAACCGGTAGATACATTCCCAAGAGACAAATTAAAAATACATCATTCAGTATAGATTTTATAGTTTTCATCAATGCTAGTGTTTGTGCATATTTTGTAAATATTCTAGATTATTAATTATTGGTTCGTATTTAGAACTATTTGAAAGCCAATATTGAATGATTACACAGAATTAAAGAATAATTGAACAGCCGATGGCAAACACAAAAATTCCATTATTGCTTTAATTTAAAAATTAACAAGTAATTGATATAGACACAATGCAGCCCTAATATCCTGTGCAATGCCGAGAAAATTTTACAAAAATAAATTTCAAAATTGGAAAATCGTGCTACAAAATTAAGAGAAAAAAATATCTGCATACTTTTGAAAATCCAAGTGCTTAAAACTATTACATCGGGTGTAAAATTTGTAGTTATTTATAATATACGAGATGTAAGTATTATTTATTCATACAACCATTATAAGTAATATGTCGATTCCTAACGTCATCCTAACTGCTGACTCGTCCTCCATTTGGACGGGTTGTTCTTCTCCAAATTTTTCAAAAGGTTCTAATGCAATACGTATATTTTTCTCTAGCTTCAAAAATCTTAACAAACTCTATTCTTTCTTGTTTTTTTTTTTTTTAATCATTTTTGTAGATTAGGGGTCCGAAGAAAATTATTTAGTAAATTGTGCAGAAGAAGAGCCCCTCTAAAAAAGATTTATATTACTTTGAACTATGTTATAATCGTCAGTCGAGCTCCAGAAAATTCAACTAAATTTCCAGCCATCACAATTAAACTCAGCTCAAAATTAAGCTTGAATTATATAATCGGGTTGTAGTACTGTGAATACCATCCATAATGTTTGTATTAATCATATAACTATTAACTAATATATTGCTAATGCTCGTATCTTTCCCATAAGAGTAGGTGAAGAAAACACTGTGAAATGGAAATATATAAATATTGGCTAACGCTGACAGCGTCGCTGGCTGGGCTGCGTTCCAAAATCCTACTCTGAGTTTACTCAACCTGTTCCAAAACTGCCAGAGTTTACTCCAAAGTGATGTTCTACTTACTCTACTAACGAGGAGGGTATAGAAATTACTCCACAATATTTTAAAACGTAGATGCTCACGATTCTCAACATATGAAAGTTATTTGCCTTCTTGAGGAAGAAAACATGCTTTTGGTTGAAAATGAACATAAGTAAATACGTTGGCGTGTATTACGAGCATACTTTTATAATAAAAGCGCTTTTATGGAGCGTACTTTCACATTATATTGAGGAGAGTGCTCCATAAAAACGCTTTTATTACGGGCTTGACATTAATGTTATAATTATAAGTAGTTTTGCTAGTTTTTAAAATTATTTTTAATTTAGTTTCAATTTTTTACTTCAACAAAACTCGGTATTCTAGGTTTTGGAACGCTGCCCTGGTGATGCAGCGAGCACATGGTTTAACTTTGACGTTGATTTCATTTCTGTTTGTAGTTGCACTTCGAAAGCATTTGCTTTGTGTTTCATACAGTAATTTATTGTCACCTAAATAAATTAATCCTGACCAGATTGTATTCCTATTATTTTTACAGTACAACAAAGTAAAGTATTTAATTCAAATTTAGCACTAGAATATGTCAATGTTTTTTATTATTACTAATATTTATATTCAAGAATTTACATACAAAATAAATAGTAGGTACATTGTTTAATTTCTCAAATTTAAATTTAAAATTTCTCGCGCTAGTCGTTAAGAAACAGAACTCTGTGATTCGCGAAAAGTGATCATGATTTCCTCGTTAGCCAATAGTAGTCAAGGTTTCTAAGCATGCACATAATTCGCGGTTGGGTGTTTGTGTGAGATAGACTTATGCAGAAATGATATTTCCATTTCACAGTGTTTCCTTCAAGAAAAGCAAAGGATCCGCAATATATTAATCAATAGGTATATGGTATTAATATGTAATTAATTTTAATTAAACATAATAGGACAAATTATGAAAAAATAGTTACTACACAAACTTCTAAAATCTACTTTTATTTCATTGCAACAATCATTGGAGCTCCAATATGGCGGACGAGTCAGCTAGGTATTATCCTTGTATTATCGTAGTGTTTCAAACCATTATGTTTTGGCGACGCAACGGTGACGTCAGAGACGAAATTGGTTGGAACAGTTTTGTATGTTTTCAAACCGATCCGCTGAGTTGGTTTGAAACAATTTCGAAATATTTCGTAGTAGATGAACTTTTAAATTATTACATATTAATTCAAAAATTAATAATTCTGGATGCTCCATTATTATTTGAGAAAATAAAATGTTTGTACGTAAAAATAAATATTAAATTATAAAAATATAGATCTTACCTGTTAGAAAATAATAAATGAGAGCAACCAAGGAATCAGTTTATTTTAATCAAAATGTATTGAATAGTTTTTACGTGCACTACAAATTCATACTTACTCAAACGTCCAACTTACATTAGACAGTTTGAAACTTATACGTCATTAGTTCAAAATACAGTATTTTAGCGATACCCACATTCATGAGGTCATATACGAAATAGTTTTGAAAACATAACAAAACTGGTTCAACGTCAGAAAACGCCTCTAGGAGCGGAACTAACTGCAATGACAATCTCATGAGTGAAAAATGACTGATCAAGCTTAAAATGAACATACATCGGTGATAGTATGCATAAATTCTGTAACCAATGCTAAAATTATAATATTAATATAATAATGCTAGTATTTGCTGAAATGTGTCACTTCAATTATTATTAAATTGAGATCCCATTAAACTGAAATGACATATTTACAAATATGGATTTCAATAATTTTAATAACTACGCAGATACATTGTTATATTCTATTATCAATATATGTAATGCGTATGACAGACTGTCCAGCAAAGTAATTAATTTTTTTATGTCAAAAATTTATTATTTTTATCTCTAGGTAGAAAATTTATCGCATGAGTAAAACAATCAATATTTAATTTCTTCAAACACGTCTTTCTTTTATTTCGCCCTACTTTAATTAACTTTGTTAATTAAAAACATAAACCTATGAAAATTTATTGGCTACTATTAAGATGCCTGAAACCGTGTCACAGAACGACTCGTATTACGAAATTTTAATAAATTCGTTTTTATTTTTATGTAGTTCGAATACAGCACACATTTTTTAAAATGAAAATTTACGACAGGGTAAATTATAATGAAGATGTAGAGCATATTTTTCTTTATTAAATATTTCATTATCTTTTACGAACTATTATTATTTTAATTAAAAATCATGTAATTTGCACATGGAATATTGATATGAATTTTAATAATCGTAGTGACAATTTAATTTATAAATTATTTAGTCATTTTTATTAAGTAATAACTCTAAAATTAATTATAATAATCTCAATTATTAAAAAATCTCGAATATTAATAGGGTTCTCCACTTTAATTTTATTATTTTAAATGAAATTTCTTTTAATTTTGAAACATTTCATATTATTAAAAAGTCTTAATTGTCTTTAGTTTTACCGCATTTGATTTTTAATGTCAATATGACGTCACGGTGACACTCCTATCATTCTCTAGCTCCGCACCAATTGGCTGCGAGAGAAAGATAACAATAGTGTGACATCACAGTGTCATTGCCAAGAAATTTCAAATATCTCGCAAAGTAATTATTTAAAAAATGTTTTTTTTTTAATCTTAATCGTTATGTATTGAGTACCTACTTTAAGTACAAATTGTACATTTTATTATTTTTTGTTATGATGGAGGACCCCATTTTCTGTCTTAACGTACTTGACAGTAAAGTTATCACTTGTTAAAATATATAAATTTATAAGAAAGAAAATAAATAAAAAAATCTGATGTGGCCAACACAAAACCTCCCGCTATTTAATTTTTATTAATTTAAATACATACCTACCTAACGTATTTACTAACGCTGCAAACTGTTCCATTGCAGAAAACTATTGCTTTATTTACTATTTTCTTTTTAAAATGTCACTATTATTAATTTGAAGTGATAAGTTTTCTGACAGTGACATTTACTGTCAGTTACATTCATTTGAAAAATGAATTGTGTAACAGAATAGTTTTTATCTTAGGCTTCGCGACTAATAAAAAAAATTATTTTTAAATTTATCTGTAAAATATATAGAAAAAGTATTAATGTATTTCAGTAGAAAATTCAATAATCTTTAATTTTCATAATACATAAAATTCGAAAAAATGGCGCATTTAATGGTATTTTTTGAAGAAAAACCATTATGAGCTTTAAGTAAAGTACGATTTCCGTTTATCTGATTTACACCAAAATTTAATGGCTTCTATTCCTATTAGAGTAGGGTAAAAATACAAGGTTTCAGAATTTTCTGAAGGATAGTATTTAAGTTAGAGTGCAAACAAAATTCGTACACATACACACATACACACATACAGACATCATCGTGAAAATGTTAAAAATGGATTCTAGGGACCTTAAAACGTGGTCATTTACTAAAATCTCGATATGAAATTTTTAGCACGATCCCTATACCTCCCTTACCAAGGGTAGCGGGAGGTAAAAATCAATTTTTTTCGCGTTTGGAATTATAGTATCCCTTGTTCAAGTGTCAGTCGATCGAGCATTAATTTACTTGTTTCACTTACTACTTGATGCATTGCAGATCGGTGCGTACTTTTTTAAAGATTTTCAGGGTATGTTTATTGACATCAATAATCAATTTCATAATCGATTCAGTATGATTTACTGATCTTGTGTGTATATAATTTATACTGTAAATCAAAAAATTTTCTCAAAAACTTTTTATGAAATTTAGCATATTTCATCATATAAAATAAATTTGTTTAATAAACAATATTTATTTATTGTTATTGTTATATTTGACAAAATTTGAACATATTTAGAATTTTTGGGTGCATACTCAACGCCCGAATATTCAAAACTAGAATATTAAAAACCAGAATATTCAAAAGCAAAATATGCATACACAGAATTATTCAAATCCCGAATATTCAAATACAGAATCGCGCATTGCCCGAAAGCATATCAGCAGAACCATCGTTAACCAACGTAAACATAACCTAACGTTTGCTCCTCCTGACCCCGCCATACTTGGTTTATGAATCATTCGGGCAAACCGCTTTCTGGCGATGTACGATTCGGTTCTTGAATATTCGGGATTTGAATGATTTTGTGCATGCATATTCTGGTATTAAAAGGCTTTCCCGAATTTTTATGATTCATTGTAATAATTTGTATTTATAGAAAATATAATTGTTTAAACAAAAAACACACTGCAAATAAACGGAAACAAAACGTAGTCCGCCGTATTATTGATAATGTTTGACAAGTGACGAGTGACGTGTTGTGTTTTTATACATGATGGACATGGTAAGTAACGTTAATTTTTGGAATTATAAATAAATATACAGGGTGTTAATATTAAGTCTTTACACCAGAAAATGGTAGATAGAACTCATTAAAACAAACAACTCCTCTTAGTTGCAATTTTTGATTTGGTACCCCGGTTTGTAGTTATTTGAGTTCTTTTGTTTTTCGAAAAATCGTCATAACTTCCTTATTTTAAGGACTATTGAAAAAAAATTCTTTCGAAATTACCTTTCGGCTCTCTAAAATATTCGGAATTTGCAATTATTTTTTATTTTGTCAAATAAAAAAATGGCGATCGATCAAAAATTTAAAAAAAAAAGATTTTTTGATAACCACTCCATCGATTTTCGAAAGTAGAACATAACATCCTTAAACTATCTACTACAATATTTGTCCTAAACTTTTTTTTCAATCTATCCAAAAAAAGTCTTTATTCATTTACTTGATTTACGTAAGTACGGTTTTTTTAAGAAAAAAAAACCTAATTCGGAGTAGGCTATGAACACAGAAACGTATGTCTGATCATTATTCAATTTAAAAGTCAAGTTGTCACAATTGATCGTGAAATGTAATTTTAAGGAGAAGATACAGATTATTGCCATTCACCGTTTCCTAATTTATTTCTATTTCTAAAATAAGGATTCATAAATATTTCTTTAGATAACATGTTTGACAATATCTCGTGTCAAATTGACATTTAATTAAATATTTACAAATTGATATACGTTTTTTTCTTCATAGCCTACTCCGAGTTAAGATTTTTTAAACTCACTTTACTTATCTATAATTTAAGTTAATGAAAATAAGACTTTTTTTGGATAGATTGAAAAAAATGTTTAGGACAAATATTGTAGTTTAAGGATTTTATAAATGTTTTATTTTCGAAAATCGATGGAGTGGTTATCAAAAAATCTTGTTTTGAAATTTTTGATCAATCGCCATTTTGTCATTTGAAACAATAAAAAATAATTGTAAATGCCAAATGTTTTAGAGAGCCGAAAGGTAATAAAATAAGGGAGTTATGACGATTTTTCGAAAAACAAAAGAACTCCAATAAAGTATTTTCTACATGGATCTTTCTGGGTCTCTCAAACTCGACGCCACCTCCCATGTCATAGAAAAGGGAACCACTTCCGAAGGGTTCAAATAATATTACTCTTTAACAATTAACAAATAACAATAAAGATTTTCTAAAACTACAGATCGCTTTTAATTTCATAAAAAGAAATTTAAAAATCGTTATTGTTCATAAAAATGGCATTTATATTTTTTTGAATTAAAATGGTTCAATTTCAAATATTGCATCCTGTCATTAATATTTCATGGTCATTGCCTGATGGTATACGCGGCAATAAACCCAGTGGTATGTTTGTGCCTTTGCAGATGATTTTTCGGAGTGTAGTAGTGCAGGAAATATGTGATAAAAAGAGCAATAAAAGCAGCTGGGTTATATTCGAGAGAAATGAGTTTCATTGTTTATTTATAAGTGCATTATGTGAATAAAGAAATAAAATGAACAAAGGACCGTGCATATTTAGCACGACACGTTCCCATGGACGTAAAGATCACATATATGTATGTATGTATGTATGTACACATGTGGTTTCTTTAAATTTCCTCACAAACCCGGATGCTTACATACAGACACTACTTATAACTACACTTGCAACGAATAGTGTATTCAGCCCTAGGCCGAATACCGAATATTCGGCGGTGTAATGGGCCGAATAGCCGAATATTCGGCGAATAGTATTCGGCTATTTTGGTACCAATTAATCGCACAGATAGTTAATTGATTTGCTATAAAATGTTTTGATAAAGTGGTTAACCATTTAAAACTTTTATGCCCAGTTGCACCACCAATACTTAAACTTTAAGGTTGGTTTAATTCAGTTACGGCCGAATTCACCATCCCTGAATCAAATTTGATTCTCTGATCAACAAAATTTGACACTGTTGCTTTGTTAAAACTGTTGATCTCCAAGGTAACTCAGAACTTGATTCACAGATCAGTGTTGATCAGAGAATCAAGACTTGATTCACGGTTGGTGAATTTGGTGGTTAGTCAATTCAATTTTACACTGTAATTATGCAATAGAAATAAACATCAGTTTATTTGGTCAACTGAATAAAGGCAAGTTTAAATTTTAAGTGTTGGTGGTGCAACTGGGCATTAATCTTTGTAACTGTTAACAATTGAATAAATATTAGTAGTCCAATGTTCATTTGCACCACCAACACTTAAAATTTCATTTAGCCAAATAAATTGATGTTAGTTCCTATTGCATAATTTTTTAATTACATTGTAAAATTGAATTGACTAACTGAATAAAGCCAAGCTTAAAATTTAAGTGTTAGTGGTGCAACTGGGCATAAGTCCAATAAAATTGATAATAACTCTTAACCTCAAATTAATTGGAAATAAAAAAACTAAATTAAATACATATTTCTCTGGCATGGTTTACATATTGAGGAAACTTAACCACTCTCTGAGAAAAGGGCTGTTAAGGTAAGACCTCTGGCATGGTTGGGATGTTGAGTAGTCTTAATTTTTCTTACCTTCTTAATAGATTTCGCGTAGGTTTTACCTTTTACTAATGAAGAAGAGAACTTATTTTTTATTTAAATTTATTTTTAAGGGGTAATTTTTCAACTTTATTACTAATTTATGATAGCCATTATAATAAAAATAAGTACTTTATACAATATTTTAATATAGGTATGTTTTATTGTAGTCAGAAATTAATCAATTAAATACTCCAAATATCTTCTTTTCTTAACATTTTAAACTATTCGGTATTCGGCCGAATAGTGAAAATGATGCCGAATAAGCCGAATACCAAATAGTTGCCGAATATTCGTTGCAAGCCTGCTTATAACAGGACCGATAAGACTGTAAATAATTTCATTCACAATTATTATACTAATATGTCGAATTCTAAACTTTTAAAGGTTGGGAAACACGTCATTCCTAACTGTAATGACAATTTCATGAATGGAAAATGACTGCTCAACAATAAACATAATTTTATTCATATTTTGTCAAAATTAAATAATGAATTCGAATGAGGAACGAGTTTTTATTATAAAAAAATATTACAGTGGACTGTAAATTAGATTGACGTTTAACCTATATAAATAATTTTAATAATTTATGAAATATAATTTCGCTCGTCTTTTGTTTCATGGTTAGGCAGATATAAAATATATCGCACGAGGCATAAATTCAACCTAATTTGGCGAATAAAATTCAACTAATTTTAAAGTATTCATCATACAATAATCCCTGCAAAGTTATAATTGAATTAGCAACTATCTATTTCCCACTATTAAATATTTGATTGGCTAAAACTTTGATTGTGTATCCGTATTTTCCGTATTCTCTACAGAGGTGTAACTTAACATTAACATAAAAGTCCGTGAATAAAATATCAGTTAGCTTGACATAGACATAGCTCCGTCAACAAGGTTCAAACGAGGTCTCCTAGGACTACGGTCGTACAGTACAACTGAGCTCTGTTAATATTTTAATATATGTTGCAATGCATAGGAATTTTCTCGAGTACTCCACTGCTGGAATATGGAAAGACGAAGACTGCATCCTTTGCTAATATTAAAAGAAGACATTTTTGCATTTATATTTAATATTGTCGACAATAAAATATTTATACATAAAAATGATGCCACATGTCGTCAGCTTGGTTTGTACTATGTTCATTGTTTTATCATTTTTCCTTTTACGCTTCAGAAAAATAAGTAATGAAATAAGAACTTTCAAGTCTTATTTACTGAATATATTATTTTAGGTTTTGAAACAAACCAAAATTCAGATGACGGTATCTTAAGTTTACACAATAAATTTTCAATAAATAAATATAAATAAATAAATATATCATCACGGCATATTACCCATTTCTGGGTGTGCCAGTATTTACAACACATGTAGACATCGGTAATGATGACGATATATTTTACCACTCATAGCTGGTGTGGAGAGTGCACCACAGGATGATCAAAACCAAGTGATAATCACGTGACCGGAGCAGTTCTGAATATTTTAGTCCGCGGAAATAAGTATTAGCAGTTGCATGCAATTCATAAGCGTGTATACTTCTATCAACTGTCAAACTGTCAAATATTAGTTAAATTTTTGTTATTTTTTGTTTATTTCTTATTACCGTCTTTATTACTTGCTTACATAATCGTATATTATACATCAAGGTTATGAAGAGTATAATTATTGACCGAGCGAAAGATTATAATTCGCGAGCCTAATTTCTACCTAATTATAAGAATTAGTTACGAAATTTATTCCATTATATTGGCAACTGTCTTTAAACAATATGACATTTGGAGTGGAATTCCATAACTCGTAACAACTGCAAATAACCATTGCTCTTGTTAAATATCAATAACAACTGTAGATAACAGTTGCTCACATTATTTTCCAATTGATAAATAACAACTGCAAAATACCAGCTGTTCGGCAGCCATATTGAATTGTCAAATCTGACATTACTCAGTCGGCAATTTATTTGAAAGAAAACAGTAAGTACAAACAGTTTTTATGATAAATTAACAAAATAATTTACTTATTTAAATTGGTCATATTAGATTTAGATAATAATAATCTTATACTTAATATTTCGAAATTTTTTATACATTATTACCTAATTTCTCTTGTTACGTACCAGCAATAAATAACGATCGCAAGTTCACTTTATAGTTGATATTTGCAATTGATATCATAATAAGTTCAAATGATAGCAACCGAAGTTATGGAATCCCACCCCTGGTTCAAAAATAATGGAATGAAAACGATAACCTAACCTAGGTCAATAATTTTGACATTATTATTGACATTGGTCAATAATTGATCTCTATGTATAGAAAAACAATTTCACGGAACAATAATGAGTCAATAATGATATGTTTATAGACTAATAGTAAAAAAAAATATATTATCGACAATAGTTTTCTTCACTCTTTATTGGTGTATTCATTTCATTATTTGCTTGGTTGTGTTACAAAAATAATTTTAAGAACTTAATTACAGAGGTTTTTTAGGTAAAGTTACCACTCGAAATGGTTTTAATGGACGAACACCACAAATTTATTGTCGAAGCGTATTCGTATTTGAAAACATGAAGCGAAAAGTTAATTTGTGTTTACAAATTAAAGTGTAACATTTCAAACAGTTATTGTAAATTGTTTTGATATTTTTAGATTATATTATTGAATTTAATAAAATTTCTAAAATAAAAACTCGCATTCCCATGAACTTAGATACCAAATTTTTCTTCGTGGTATTGAAGTTTTGATGTCATTGAGGAAAGTTGCGGGTCACGTGACTATCACTTGGTTTTGATCACCTGTATAAATATACTATGAGTCTAGTACAAAATTCAATAAAATTAAATATTAGTAAAATCGTGCATTTGTGTTTATCAGCGCGCGTTAATTTGATTTATTTCTATTTATTATTTCTATTTTTAGAATACTGCTTGTTGTTTTATTTCGCCAATGTGTTGAAATAAAACGAATAAGAATATTATTTAATAAAAGAATAAAACAATATATACAGGGTGTCTCAAAAAGCTTGCTCACTATTGGTAACTTTTTTTATTTGAAGAGATACGAGGTAGGTTAAATGAGCAAAATTGTGCCATTTTCTATTGGAAAATTGATCATGTAGACAAAATAAAAATTGTGTCAGCGGTTCTCAAAATTTGGAACAAAATATATATTTTTTTAATGGAACCGTACCTATATTTTTTATTATCTTATTGGAAAGAGTATTTTTTTCTCTTTCCAATAAGGTAATGTTGTTTATGTACAATTTTTTCAAATAAACGAGTTATTTACGGTTAAAAATAAAAAATTTGTAAACTGTTTTATCAGTTTTTTTAGCCAAGTAAATAGATATAACTTTCCATATAGCAAGATCATATCTAACGTTTCTTCATTTGTAAAGTTATTGACCACAGAGAACTTTATGGGAGAAATTATTAAACGTCAAACAAACAAAGAATCAATTGTTTCCATGGCTTACTTGGCTAAATTTATTTGAAAAAATTGTACATAAACGACATTAACTTATTGGAAAGAGAAAAAAATACTCTTTCCAATAAGATAATAAAAAATATATGGTTCCATTTAAAATATATATATATTTTGTCCCAAATTTTGAGAATCGCTGACACAATTTTTATTTTGTCTACATGATCAATTTTCCAATAGAAAATGTCACAATTTTGCTCATTTAACCAACCTCGTATCTCTTCAAATAAAAAAGTTACCAATAGTGAGCAAGCTTATTGAGACACCCTGTATAATAAGCCAGTTTCAAATTTTTAAAAAAGGTATTTTAAACGAAAGTATATGCAATATTTTTTTTGTAATAATAAAATAAATTGTTATAGTTTTCGTAAATACTTAAATAAAAAGATTGGCGCCAGAAATAGTCATGAAAAACAACCAGCCACTCATGTAACGTCAAATTACATACAACATAGCCAATATAGGAAAACAATTTGTCCATCACCTACATTGTTTATGTAAATAAGCGTAGGCGATAGTTTGTCACATGTTAAGCTGTATGAACTTTGACGTCACATTCTGTTTCAGATCAAAAATTTCAATAATTAATTGTAATTTGTGAAATATCTAATGGTTAACAATTAAAATAAGCTTTCAGAATCAGAACACATAATAGAAACGTCGTTTTCTAAGAAATATTTTACAGAACTATACCAAATATCTTTTATTTATATTTAATGGATACTTCGTGATATTTATTATTTTTTTAAATTTAGTATGTACTTGGAAAGCAAATACAAATTCTTGCAACAAACTTATTATTTCTTTTCTGTCCCCTACTTTCTATCTTCTTCTCGAATTGACAAGCTGAATAATGAAAAAGGCCGAGTACTTCTACTACCCGTGTTTGTGTTGTTGCTAACCTGTGACCTGTAACCTATGTATCTGTGATGTAGGGGTGGCAACCCCTCACACGAAATTAACACAATCAATTAGTTATGGACACAGGTTACGTTACGTTAGGGTTAGGTGAGCAGGGTTGCACGAGTATGTGACAGAAAATAACCCCCGCAATCATCCCACACACCAAATTGGATATTAAATGGATGATACTGAATTTGAATCAGTAAATTAATGTATATTACAATAAACTGAGATTTATTTAAAATTTAGTGAAAATGGAGAGAAGTATTGTGCCATCGACAAGAAATGTTCGTATCCCGAAAGAAATAAATAAAATAATTTTATTACATAAATGTGAAAATGCTCTAATTTATAAATTTAATTAAATAGTTGAAAGTAAAGCTGGATTCACATGTACCGTTATCACCGTCAAATTTCTTACCGTTTACACCAGGGATTTGTTAACTACTGGGTGGAGCAAGTGTATATCGATATATGTATTTCTTGTGTACCCGGCTAGATTAAGAGAGAACACAGGAAGTGTGAGTCAGAAAACTATAGATAATTCCACTTTAGACAAGTGAATTTGATATTCATATCTGTCATATTCACATGTGTCAAATTTACGACAAAAATTAATTGTGTTTAAGTATATTTGATCATGAAACGTGAAATAAGTACAAATACATCTAATGCAACGCTAAATTAGAACACCTATAAGAATATAAGTCTTTTATTTGTCAAATTATTTTTTTGAAGAAATCATAATTTTAATCATAACTTACTAATGGAACGACACAGCACCGTTCATCACATATTTTGATACACAATTTTCAACACAACACCTTCGAACCATTCTCATATATTAAAATAATTATATTTCAATAATGATATCAAGAATAACCTAAAATCTGTCAAACCTGTCAAACAAAAGATTTGACAAGTAACGGAAACAAAGACAACAAATCGGAATTATGTATGACTATCTCTGTCGATCTGGCCGGGTACATGGTAAAGATTCACTCGCTCCATCCAGTAGTTAACAAATCCCTGGTTTACACCGTTCTATGCTGTGATTGGTTTGAATCATATTGTACGAGGGGTCTCAACGCTATGAACGTCGACGGCAGCTATTGAAATATTTCTATTTTTGACGGACCGTTACCACAATAAGTTTTAACTGCGCATGATCAGATCACACATCTCAATAATACTAACTCAAACTAGTTTAACAGAAATTTTTATCACAATCTTTATAAACCTTGTCACCTGGTTTATATAGACAGGGGTATTTTACTACTTCGCCAATTAAGAGTCAACAGGTGAAACAAAAGTTATTATAGGTTATATTAATCGGAAATGTCACTGCCGTCAAAACATATGTTTTGGTAATATTTAATTTTTCATATGGAACTATGCGCATCGATATTTATGACGGAGCATGTGAACAGAGTAGCTGTTATGGCGGCCGCAAAATTAACGGTTGCAATGGTCCATGTGAATCCAGCTTAAGTCTAAAGACACACGAGACGGCACGCGGCGAGTCGGCGGCCGACTCGACACAGTTTCAAAAGAGAACACACGAAGCGGCATGAATCGAGTCCCTGCTACTGGCGCTTGCATTTGCTTGACACTACTACTTAACTGCCGACTCGACAAAATGCCGCCTCGTGTGATTCTAGCCCAGTGAACTCTATACTACTATGCAACGGAAACGAACGTTGCTGGCGTGGTACTTCAAATTTCTAGGCAACCCGCAGTACGAGTAGATTTTTCCAAAAAAATTAAAACGAACGCAAAGTACAACCAAACTGTTCAAAGAACAATGTTTTCATAACCACTGTTCAGTGAATAATTAGTAAAAGTACCCATTCCGAAATATATTAAAACCTCTGCAAAATCATGAGTTGTGCTCTGCGCATGCGTCAAACTGGTGGAACTGGTGGAATTTGTGACAGTTCGCATGACCAGCCCCTTACAATGCTATAGGTATATACGTTTCCATTCCATGTACATAGAATAGAGTTCATTGTTCTAGCCTTTACGAACGTCTGTTCGGCTTCATGAGGACTATGGGCAGGCGCAGGAGAGTCAAACCGCTTGCAAATTGGAAGGATTACCTAACTTGACCGGCTGCCGACTCGGCGTGCCGCAGCTTGAATGTGTGTGCCGTCGTACCGTCCCATTGCGACGTATAGACCACATTAGTGAGGTTAAGATTTTCGTTTGGCGCGAAACCCTAAATTAAATCAGAATGTATGAAGTTCTTATGGAAGCGCATTTTCAATTCATATTATTAAAGCTATTCTGTGTTTCTTAAGTACAATTTTGAGTTTCTTACTAACTTTTAACAATACTCTTTGCTTTCTGTACAGTAAAAGTGTAAACAAAATAATAAGTTAAGCATAATTTTATTTTAAAGAAAGTAGGATTGCAAATAGTAACATATATCGTAACTTGGTGCAGTTAGAAATGACTACAGTGACAGCTCAACTGAATTTGTATAAGTTTTTCGTTTTTGTTATTTGCGATGTCTGAAAGGGTTATTAAGTTGTCCGCAATAAATAATTTCTATACTGACGATCTAAATTGTCAGGATTATAATATACATAGAATCGAAAACAGCTACGACCTACGTTTTAATGAATCTGCACTTTCTGCTTTAATTACAGTTTATTCAATAATTTTGGATATTTATGTTTATACAACATAAATAGATAGATAATACACTAGAGATTTGTATTTATAAAGTTTAACACTTTCGCTGCGTATTAATGCACGCGTCGCACCCGCAACGCGGTAATGAGTTTTGGCGCAATTCTAGTTTTTTTTTTTTTTCTCAATTTGTTAATATTATGTGTATGTAGAAGTCTTTACTCTTATTTTTCAGTATTTTTTTTAAACGCATACGGTGCGTCGGCAGCATTGTGGACACCTTTGGTTCGGCAATGCTAACGACGCACCTATGCGTCCAACCTCTTGAATTCTGAAATCAACATGTTAAACAAATCATGTTTATTTGCTTGATGTCTTATCTGTTATTTATGTAATAGCCATTATTTTAAAATTTGTGTTTTTAGCCCTTTTGAGTGTAAATAGCCCTGGTCGTTGTCACCATGACGCAAAAAAAATCAAACTGTAAACTAACCCCACAAATCACTTTTCTGTAGTTGTCTGACAATGCTGGCCAACGCACATTGTTCTCTTTACAAGGCTGACGAAACGATGCCGGTTGAAACAAGATAAAGTACTGGACGCACCTGATGCGGCGTGCGCAATGGTTCGACAACATACGGGACGCAACGTGTGCGTCGTACGCAGCGAAAGTGTTTTAATAGATAAGATTTACATTTTAAAGTTCTTTTGAACATTTTGAAAATAGCATATTTTTGTTCCCGTATGAATAACATGACAGTATAAATCGGCAGAGGCGAGTTAGGGTTTTAGTTTGAATTTGCCGCCACAAATTGACCGTTACACTAACGTGGTCTGTTGGACGATATACGATAGTTATTTATTATACAAGACGATAAAGAGATACTTTATCGACAAGTGGAAGATGTTAGTTCACGACCGAAAGCAACTGCAATATTTTTCACGAGTCGATTAATTATCTCTTTATGCATTATTATTATTATTTTTTAAAGTGTAGTTAAAAATTCAAAGTGTAGATATAAAGTCAAAAAAGTAGATAAAAATTCAAAAATGCAGATAAAAGATTCCTTTTTCTACTATTGATTACTTTATCTATTGTTGATGTTAAATTGTTATTTTATCACAAAAAAAAAATGAATACATAAAACCTACTTTTAGCATCAGTTACTAAATAAATTAAATTAACAAATAAACTTAAATTTACCTCTTCTTTTTACATTATAAATGAAAATTACTTCGCTTATTTACTGTGTTAAATGGACTGCACTTGAAGCGTAAATTAGAGAAAAGTAGAGCTAAATTTTGACACGAGTTTAATTAATAAAACAAGAAATCAATACTTTTTACCAGTGGAGTATGGGGTATACTAATGCACAAACATTGAACATTCCAACGAATTCCAAACGTGGCGCAGATTTCAAGATAATCGTGTATTTATTACCAAAATATTTGATTTACATTCTGTGTATACAAAGTTTAAGTTGTTATGAATGGTTGAATATTAACGGTTCATTTATACGTGATTGAGGGCGATAAATGACTAGTTCTAGTTCTGTATTCAGTCCGAGTTTTCCTAAATATTGTCAAAAATTGTTTGTCTGTGCATATTGATTTTAAATCGTTTAATAAAATTCATCTAATTTTATTTCATTTTACAATTATAGAAGTAGTTCTAGAAAATGACGCAGTTAATACAATTTTATGATAGCAATAAGCAACAAAATTTTATTACTTATTAGCAATGGTGCAATGAAATGAATAAACCAAATTCATTCATTGTACTGCTAACGATATAATCTGACGATTAGCGTAGTAATTGCTACAGCAGATCTAATTACAAACTCTGAATACGGTTATTAGTTAGTGTAATAATAATAATTTTTACCGTGAGAAAAATTAAATACATGCACTTATTATACGAAGTATGGTAATAGAATAACGGGTATTACTTCCCGCTACCCTTGGTAAGGGAGGTGTAGGAATCGTGCTAAATCACATCGAGATTTTAGTAAATGACCACGTTTTAAGGTCCCTAGAATCCAATTTTAAAATTTTAACGATGATGTGTGTATGTGTGTGTGTGTGTGTGCGTGTGTGTGTGCGTGGGTGTGTGTGTATGTGTATGGATTTTGTTGTTGCTCCAACACAAATACTATCATTCAGAAAATTCTGAAATCTTGTATTTCTACCCTATTCTAATATGGAAAGAAACCATTAGATCTTGGTGTAAATCGGATAACCGGAAATGGCACTTTACCTGAAGCTCATAATGGTTTTTCTTCAAAAATAACATTAAATGCCATTTTTTCGCATTTTATGTCATTATGAAACTTAAAGATTGTTGAATTTTCTTTAGGAATACATTAATACTTTTTCTATATATTTTACAGATAAATTTAAAAATCAATTTTTTTTATAAATCCCGAAGCATAAGATAAACACAATTCCTTTGTTACACAGTTCATATTTGAATGAATGTAACTGACAGGTGAATGCCACTGTCAAAATACTAATCACTTCAAATTAATAATAGTGACATTTTAAAAAGAAAATAGTAAATAAAGTAATAGTTATATGCAATGGAAGAGTTTGCAATAAGTTAATACGTAGGTACCTATGTATTTAAATTATTAAAAATTAAATAGCGGGAGGTTTTGTGTTGGCCACATAAGTTTTTTTTTTTTTTTTGGTTCCCTGTAAATTTGACAACATTGCAGAGTATGTCGTATTAATTTGTCATCTTGCCTCCATTCATCGTTAAAATTTCATTACAATTAGGCAAACCGTTCGGCAGTATTCTTTAATTGAAGTGGATCACTTTCTTGTACTCATCCATGCAGAATCATTTTTGCGTCATTATGAATTTCTGTGTGAAACTTGAGAAATCCGCTACTGAAACGTAAGATTTGTTGAAGAAAGTTTATGATGCTGAGTGTCTATTCAGTAAACAAGTTTTCGAGCAGATAAGGTTTAAAGAGGGAAAAATGAGTAGAGCCTAGGCCGTGCACGGACGTCGTTTAAAAAAAAATCCGAGTGATTGTTTACGTGGATTGAGTGCCTAAAGGGTAGTTCGTTAACCAGGTATGCTACAAGGAGGTTTTGAAAACCCTTCTTGCACGGGTGAGAAGAAAAAGGGCTGAAATGGGAAAAAACGACTCATGTATTCTCTATGAAGACAACGCTCCGGCCTGAACACTAGTGATTCGGTCTAGACGTCTCGTTACAAATTCATAAAATTATGTCTCGTCTCGAAATTTTTCTCGTCTCGTTTAATGGAATCTCGTCTCGGCCGAGATTTCTCGACGGAAATTTAATATGTATATTTTGGTCCTATAAACTAATTATTAAATTTATACAATTTTGTATTAATAGCAATTTGAACAAAAAGATAAATATTTGTCGTTTTGTCTGTCAAAATTTGTTATAAACTATAACTTGTGCAAATTTTATTATGTTACAATTTTATTAATTTAATATTTATCTAGCATTTTCTCATCTGTTATAAAACATTAAAAGGAAAATAATGCTAAAAATTTAGCTAACAAATTCTGACATATAAAATGTCAAATAATTTATTACCTTTTTGTTCAAAAATGCCATAGATATGCTATTAATACAAAATTGAATAAATTATGGGACCAAATATTACATAATTTACACGTTTTTGGTATCGTTTTTTTATCTTTCTATTGATACTACAACCATCGTTCTAAGTTAAAACGGGGGGCAACAGTCTGCAAAAAACTAATTTCCCATGTTAAACACCTATGGCCCATTTTTAATTAACACTCTGTATATATAAATGTATTCAAATTTGAGGTTGCTTTTTGAATTACCCGCCATTATTATTGGTAATGGCAGCGTTCACCAAAAAAGTTTTCTAGGTGGTAGCACAAATGTTTAAACATTTTGTAAAAGGTTACAGTATACACTGTAATGAAAATAGTTAGTTTTCATATTATATCGTGTAAATATTAAGATATCAACCATATACAAAGATAACTAGAGACAGATATCACTAAAAATATGTTAAATTTCACACGCTTGCAAATATAACTAATGAGAAAAATAACAAACGAGAAATCTCGAAATAGTTTTCTAGAATCGAGATCTGGGGGAACCGGGTTCGATCCAGATAGACGCCAAATATTTCCAATTTTAAATGGCACAAAAGTGACCCCTGTGGTGCACTCTCCACGCCAGCTATGAGTGCCCGTGAGGTGACGCCTGGTAAGCGCCCACACGGTAAAATATATCGTCATCATTACCGATGTCTGCATGTGTTGTAGATACTGGAACACACAGAAATGGGTAATATGCCGTGATGATATATTTATTTTTTTTAAATTTATTTTAGAATCGAGATCTCAGCAAACATATCTCGTCTCGTAAAAGATTTTTTACGTATCTGTTATATCTCGTACTCGAGATTTCTCATCTCAATGAGACGAGAATCGAGAAATATCTCGTCTCGACAGAATCACTACTGAACACGACGCCCTGTCTCTCTAGACATTTTTAACGAAACATAAACTCACCGTATTCTTGTTGGTACATCAACTGTACTCACCAACTCACCTAACCTAGCGCCATGTGATTTTTTTTATTCCCAAAATTTAAATCTACGTTAAAAGTAACCAAATTAGAGTCCTAGATGCAGTTATAGAAAACCGAGAGAGCTTATGAACAACCTAACAAAAAAGCCTGCAGGCATTGCTTCCAACAATGGAATATTCGCATGGGGCGAAAACATAACCCAAAGTGCTCCGAGAAATGTGTAATTTCTTCTAAAATATAGATTCCATTTATATATTTATTATTATATTTTTCTTTTATATAACTTGTGTGTTTGTGTTATATTTCCGTAATAATATTTATAATTCTGGTCATATTTCTGATTGCAATATCTCCATTTATTTCCCGAGCTGTAATTGATTCTGGATTAGTTGTGTGTAATAAGTGTAGGTAGGAAATAATCTCCAGGATTCGTTGGAGAATTCCTGGAATCACGCGATCTCATAGGAGTTCTGGACGTCTTCATTCCGTTGATTCAATATCCAAGACCTAATCAGTACACACGAGCACAGCAAAAGGATATTACAATTATAGCACGAGATGTAGAAGATGTTTGCAAGGAATGAGATGGTCACTCACAAGATTACAAATTTCCTGTAAATACAAGTATGGAGGAAGTTTAGCTCTTTAGCTTAAATATAGCGATACATTATTATAATAACCAATCAGTATATTTTTCTTTGCGTTTATATCAGACCGCATTGTGACTGTTTTCGTTTTTCGCTTACTGGTATTTTTGGTCTTAAAGCCTAACAAATCAAGGGCTGTTCTGAAAATTTTTAGTAAAAAAAATATATATAACTTTTCGAAGAAAAACCTTTATGGTTTCTTAAAGCATTCTTCTCTAGCCAAAACAGACTTCTTTATTCTTTGGATGGACATTTCAAAACATAACGAAAATTCAGTTTCTGGAAATTAATTTTATAAATTCAGCAACTTTTCATTTTTAGAGATCCAAATACTTGTTGTTTAGTTTCGAGGTCATAGTTCTACACCCAAGATTTGTCACCAGTAATGATATTCGACATAATTTTAAAGTCTCTCCGTCAAAAGCAAAACTTCTCTATCATAAATTTGCACCAATCCACACATGTCTGTTTTTGTTCTGTAATTAGAAGATGTAGTATCCATTGGCTTAACACCAAAATGTTCATGCAAAATATTATCTACCTCGGAGAATCCAATGTGCAGTCCCTGCTGAATCTCCCGGTGTAATATTTCAGATTTTCTTAATAACTGTTCATCAGCCTTCACATTTTTTAAGCAAAAAGTTTCGGCAAGTCTTTCTGTTCTGGAATCATCATAAAGATCTGAACAGTATCACCAAAGGCCGCAACCAAATTTTGATGCCTGCTCAAACGTTACGTTTCTTCTGAAGTCATACACAAAAAAAAAGAATTGCAATTTTGTCTAATTATATTTAGATATTATTTTATTAGGCATTATGTCTAATTTAGTATAATTTACAAATCTTACTTTAGCATTTTAACTAATCCGAAATAGTTAAAAAAAAATTTGTAGGCTTTTTGGATCTTTTGTTTATTGCAAAATACAATTTAGTTTACATTTATTGGACGTTTCGATTGTGTTATCACAGTCATCATCAGCTATATGTTTGATGTTACATTTTTATAAAAATTAGTTGAACATTAAAACGAAAAATTTTGTAATACATAAAGTCATATTTTTTGACTACATTTTAATTTGACTAGCAGTAGGTAAAAGTGTTGTTCCGCCAGAGTATGGCATAAATGTAAACTAAATTGTATTTTGCAATAAACAAAAGATCCAAAAAGCCTACAAATTTTTTTTAACAATAATATTAAAGGATCTACTTCGAAGAAAATGATAATCCGAAATAGATAATAAATATTTTGTAAAAAATCATTAATTTAAATATGCAAATGGTTATTTTAATTACATATTTTATTTGATTTTACTATATTTTAGGTTCATTATTTTTGTCGTACAATTTTCGGAAATCTATCTAATGAATTATTTAAGTAAATAGAAAATTTAAATACATATTTAGTTAATTTCTTTATTTATATTTAGTTCAATACTTATATTACGATATAAATGTAATCATTTCATATAATTTTGTATTTAATTTTGTTATAATTTGTTATTAGAAATTTAGAAAATTTAACTAAATCATCTTAGATATTTTAATGAAACATATAGTAGGCTGCAAAATAAGGAATTTATTTAGTTACTTTAACTACAATTTAGATTTTTTTTTCTGTGTAAAAAATTATGGCGCGAAATGCAATTCGTGGCACTTCCATTCTGATTCTCATTTACTCTTGTTGTAATAAGTATAAATAAGTAATTGCCATATGTTGTGTGTTAATTAGATCTTGACAAAGCTATTACTGATAAATCTCAAAAGAATAACATTTGAAAAAATAATCGATTGTCACTGCCATCCATGCCTTCATGCCTACTACTAAAAACTTTCAGAACGGCCCTCGTATTTATGTAGAAAATCACTTCCATTTCAAAGACAATTTTCGGGTTGTTATTTTCTCAATTAGGCTTTGTTATCAACCCTTTCACTGTAAGATTGAAAACAAAAAACTTCTAAACAGCTGCCGCTCGCCTGTAGGAAATGAAACCATTCCATAAAAGACAAAAACTCACAAGTAATCTCGTCGTGAAATATTCCGCAATTCGAAATGTTAATTTGCTTGTCATCGCATAGGCTGAGAGAAAGATTTTACTTCATGTACGTGGTAAATATAACAAGAGGAGTCGTGTGTTTAATATTTTTATTTGTAGATGACATGCTATTATCTTTTCAACATTTCTAAATAAAAATGTAAATTTAGTTGCGCATAGAGTAGTTTTAAAGAGGAAGTAGTTGACTAGCATTTTATTTATATTTCCGGTGGTGTTTTAAAAGATATTGTGAAACACTCAGAATTTCAAATATATATTTATACAGTAAGCGATATGCCGCTTTGTAATAATTACGATATTTATAGTTTTATTGCTAGGCCCGGCAGAGTCAATTTTTCTGACTGTAGTATGTTTTCCTTACACGACAATCGAGAAATTTGTTTATTCCTTTAATTTAATACCATAAAGTATACAGTAATTGTGCAGTGTCTTTTCTACCTATAAACCGTATTGTGTACTATCTGTTAACGTCTGAATCTTGCCAATGAAGTTTAGGTAAATGTATCTTTATCGTGTGAACTATACCAGTGTTCTCAACACAAGAACTCGACTGCTGCTTCTTCTAATACGAGTAGGTCATTGTCCCTAATTTCACGCAATGCTACACTTCTAACACAACTGCAGGTCATCAACTTTGCTCAAAAATTCTACCCGCACACAATAATGTTCTCCCAATCTTAATTACAACCTGCATCTCCTGAGATATACTACGATCATAATGATTGCCTTCTACAAGCATATGATATATACACTTTCACGGACGTGAAAGTTTTTTGTAAGCTGACGGCTTAGGCAGAATTAGATTCATTTAAAAATAATGTAACAGGGGAACAGGGGATATGAAATTTAATTGATTTGATCCTTACACAGATTAGATTCACTAACTGTACATTCTTTAATCACGACGACCGCCAAAACTTTAGGTAAGGCTACAGCCTAAACGGTTTGAGCGATTTCGATAAAAAAATTTTGGTTATAAAATTATCCAATTGAATCCCTCTATTTCTGATCACGTGTGCGAAAGTAACCAATCAAAACAAACTTACACTGATAATTATCCTAAGACAATTATCACTTATATCATTAAGTTGGTAATTAACAAGCACTTTTTGACAGATAATTAAAGATTAATTGTTTTAATTTGAAAATGACGTTTTGACGGTATGATAGTAAAAATAACGCTTCAATTAATAAAATTCACACTCACAATAAAACATTCTATTATAATTCAAAAATTACAACATATCATTCTATTATTATTACTATTAAACGTTTGTATAATAAAACTAAAATGTGTCTCGGCATCTCGTAGTGTCAATGTCAATCTTATTATCGTTTCACACTTCACTTCATAGCTACTACTGACATCTGTTGGGTGATTTTATAATTATAAAAATTCTGCTAAATACAAATTCTTCATAAATTTAAATAAAATTTTAAAAAATTTCTCACCGAATACTCCTCGATCATTGATAAATACTTATAATTTTATCACAACTCCCTCAAGCACGTTGCTTTTAGGTAATACCCCCTCTGCCTTCGGCGTCGGGTTGTTACCAAGCAACGCGCTTTCGATAACTGTCATAAAATTATTTCGTAATTATCAATGTCCTCGGGACATTATAGCTGAAAATTGCTCCAAGGTATAGGAAATTATTGTCTTCAGTGCCTTTCTATTGGGGATATTTCTGTACGCTGCATAGTTTTTGTGTAAAAAATTATTAAATGTTGAAAAATGCTGCATTAGATATAAAAGTTAAATTTACATTATCTTCTAATTAAAAGTATCACACCTTTAAAATGGTACCCATGTAAAAATCCGTGTATGACGTATCCAGCCCTGGTTATTCCTCAAGATGACCGCTAGATAACTTCATTTCACATATGCTTGTTTAGAATTTACAAATAAAAATGACAGGTTTATACACTGGTAAAAAATGTCGAATTAAAGAATTATAGAATGCATGGCTACTGATTAATAGTAATATAAAATCAGTCCCGTGGCCGCGTGCCTGAGTGTCTGGTCGCGAACCTGGGGGAACCGGGTTCGATCCCGACAAACGCCAAATATTTCCAATTTTAAATGGCATAAAAGTGACCCCTGTGGTGCACTCTCCACACCAGCTGTGAGTGCCCGTGAGGTGACGCCTGGTAAGCGCCCACACGGTAAAATATATCGTCATCATTACCGATGTCTACATGTGTTGTAGATAATGGCACACCCAGAAATGGGTAATATGCCTTGATGATATATTTATTTATTTATTTATTTTTATTTGTAAACTGACAACTCGATTGACAAATGAAAGATGTCAATATGATATTTATAGTGTTGGCAAACTGGAAATTTTCCAAAATGAAATATTTCCAACAATGGAAATTTACCGGGAATATTTCCTTACTGCTAATGAAAGTTTCCAATGTTTCGTCTCATATTTAAACAATGTTGATACATTTTTGAGACTTTTACCTAAAATACAATAAATATACTTTCAAGTTAATTATTAAAATTAGAATAAATACTTAGTTTCATCGTTTAAACAATATAATCATTTAAAATATATCGTGTTCTGAACTACGTTTGAACGCGCGCCATTGGGTCACATTATTCGTTAAATTTCTTTTCTATCCTGCTGAACTAATTTAACTGTGTAGGTAATATCTACTGTGTATTTAATGAAATTATAATACTTTTCAATATATTCATATTCTAATAATATTTCATTGTAATATATAAGTATTTGATATCAAAAGAAAGCTCGTAATGAGTACAATAATATTTTATCAGTTTTGAAAACCTAAAGGAAACTTTCCGGAAAGTTTCCACTGAATTTCCTGGGAATATTTCCCAAAAAATAAATTTTTGAATTTGCCAACACTAGATATTTATGTTAAACGCTTTAATTATATTTTGTCTCTTTCTACGCCATAGAAACATGGTATAACTGTCTGTTTAATCGCTAACGTTTGTCATGGTACTATTCACACGCATATTCTAAGGCCGGATACCAACTTTCTGTATTCTAATTTTTTTTTTGCAGTGAACTTTATTGAAAAAAATTTAAAAAATCATAAATTTAAGTACCCGTAAACTGTCTTTTGTTAAACAAATTGGGTGAAGTTCCCGTATGATATATCTATTTATTTTCAATATGGATGCCCTCCATAAAAAATTCGTGCGTTATCACTTAGCCATGCAAGTGGGTGACTTTACACGTGTCGACACGTGGATGAGTGTGTCAGCCATAGCTCATTCTCTCTCTAGAGAACGACAGAGAGAATGCGGGCACCCTTTCTCTCTTCCACAACAGTATATTTTACCCCTCGCAGCAGCCGTGTAAAATATTTAGATTTTTGTCATTGGATTTGTGTAAAATATTGTGGACTGGAAAGATAAATTGTGGAATGAATTTTATTGCGGTGAGGGATTATTATATATGAATTTTGACTCCAGAATTTAATAGGGCGTTATTTATTATACTTTAAATTGCATGCCACAAAAGTATATAACATTGTCAAGACAAAGATTCAGTCTGAATATAAATAGATGAATCATAAAATTCTTCTAGCCATATTTTGTTTCTTCCTCTTCTTTAGAAGATATTGCGAATATAAATTTTAATCTTATTACATAACCTAACGCACAAAATTCGCGCTTGGAAAATTTGGGTCGAGTTTTGTGCGTTAGGTTAGGTTATTGCTACAGACGTACATATACAAGCTAAGTAAGAAGTTCAACAATGATTTATATATGTATCAATGGACATGGTTTCATTTTTAATATATCGAGTTCTTGCTGATATTATATTTCCCTGTTGTTGGGAATAAATCATTATTATTATTATTATTATTACTATTACTATTATTATTATTATTATTATTATTATTATTATTAAAATTATATTTATTGAAATAACACATAAAACTTATAACGATCTAACTAAATCATATACATAATTCATAATTCCTTTTTGTTCTTTATAAACAAGTTTGTATATCAATAATATAAATAAGAGTATAATGGTATGATTCCCTCATTAATAATTTATAACATATTTATAATTCAAAATTAGTCCAAACAATAATCATTATTACTTTTTTAATGGATATGTAAATATAATTTATACTCTCTATTAATCTCTCACGCTCTCTCCCACTCTCCCCCTGTCTCTCTCTCTCTGTTTGTATATAAATTATTCTACTGTATTTTGTTCATAGTTTGCGCCATTTCATAAATTACAACTATATTAGTAAAACATTTGTACTGCATTCGATCCTGTTCAGTTAATAATATAATAGAGTGACAAAAAGCTTTGTATGTAAAAATAACCCCTAATCAATATAATATTCTTTCTTATGAAAAATTATTTCTAATCCTAAAGAAATTGCCCCTATGTACGTCACTGGCAGACGTCATTACTACAGATGACAACTGACATATTTGATTGACTTGTGTATGATGTCTGGTACTTTTAAATGTTGATGGTGGTGACAGTGACATGATAGGAAGGGTATTATAGGCTATACACTATCCAGCTAGTCAAACGATTTGCATCATCGTTTAGGGATATTTAAAATTTTCTATTTTTTATAAAATATTTTTATTAACGGTGTTTTATTAGTTCTTATTTTTATTATGCATTTGAAACCATTAATAGAAATAATTATATTTGGAAATATTATCAAGTTTTTTTTTACCTCTCGCTACCCTTGGTAAGGGAGGTATAGGGATCGTGCTAAAAATCAAATATCGAGATTTTAGTAAATGACCACGTTTTAAGGTCGCTAGAATCCAATTTTAACATTTTCACGATGATGTCTGTATGTGTATGTGTATGTGTGTGTGTGTGTGTGTGTGTGTGTGTGTGTGTGTGTGTGTATGTGTATGGATTTTGTCTTCGCTCTAACTCAAATACCAGAAAATTCTGAAACCTTGTATTTCTATCCTATTCTAATATGAAAAGAAGCCATTAGATTTTGGTATAAATCGGATAACCGGAAATGGCACTTTACCTGAAGCTCATAATGGTTTTTCTTCAAAAAATACCATTAAATGCCATTTTTTCGCATTTTATGTCTTATAAAAATTAAAGATTATTGAATTTTCTACAGGAATACAATAATAAATAATTTTTTTTATTAGTCCCGAAGCCTAAGATAAACACAATTCCTTTGTTACACAGTTCATATTTCAAATGAATGTAACTGACAGTAAATGTCACTGTCAAAAAACTAATCACTTCAAATTAATAATAGCGACATTTTAAAAAGAAAATAGTAAATAAAGCAATAGTTTTCTGCAATGGAACAATTTGCAGTTAGTAAATACGTAGGTATGTATTTAAATTAATAAAAATTAAATAGCGGGAGGTTTTGTGTTGGTCACATCAGATTTTTTACTTTTGGCAAAGCTGAATATACTATTACTAAATATTATATGTCTACACCAGTGGTCTCCAAATCCGGCCCCCGAAGCAGTTTTACACGGCCCGCGAATACATTTCAGTTATTGGTTATGGTTTCTTGTAAATACGGTGCTTATAGTGTTTCATACAAATTCAATTTTAAAATTAAAATTTCCAAACTTATAAATTTACACGTAACACACCAGTCACACGCGTCACGCGTAATACCAAGTTGTAAAAGAGTGGTATCCATACATTAGAGATTTGTTTAAAAAAATCCGGCCAGTCAGCTGCTTTCAGATCGTGCTTTTGGCCCGCACGCAATTTGAGTTTGAGACCACTGGTTTCCGCTATATTTTTCTAATCTATATTGGGATTTGGTGATTTTGTAGTTGTATTTTTTAATCTTTTTATTGTTATTACTATATTTTCTACCCAAATAAGTTTATTAAGTTTTTTGTAGTTGCTTTCTTTGTTTTTTGTTTTGATAAATAGATAGTGATATTGTAGTAATAACGTAAATCGCTTTACTGGGTGCATAGGCCAGAAAAATATAAGGAACTTGATTTTATTTTTTAACAGATCTAGTTTCCCTTTGATGATTATAAAATTTATTGTCTGTTCGGTGTAAGTTTATTGTTGATATTAAATTTCTTGGTTAAGTTAATTTCCATGGTGCCCAGGTTGTCGTACGTATGTACAGCACCAGCACACTACGTCTGGTATGCATGACGATATAAATATTTAAGAGTCTTTGTCCGCGAAGATATCAACTTGTAAAAAACTTTTCGATTCTCTATTCCCCACGTTGTCGTTACTTGTCGCCCTGCAATACTTGTTAAATATTAAAATGAGCTTTTTTAAACTTTTTGTGTGTGAATTTTGATAGTGCCTTCTCTTGGCCTGGGCTCGGTGCAGTTATGAGGAGACTTCAAACTTTTATAGCCAATTTACCGAGTTTATCGCGTCCGTCAAAGGACAAGTCACCAGCTCACCTGACGCACTACACAGGCAATGAATTCATGCTTTAAACTTTCACATCTTGACACAGTATACAGTTTTAATTTATAACGTATGTAGCAAAAGTTTTGAGAAAATGTAAACCTCTTCATTAAATACACTTACGTGCAGAGAAATCAACCACTTCGCAGTTTTGTATTTAATTATATTTTTCACAAACTAAACCTTATACTAAAATAAAACTTATGCTGTTTAAAGATCATTTTTGGTATCACGACTATAACACAGTTTTGACAGATTGCAGTTATTGTCTGCATTACTTTGCACATAATTTATTTTAATCACTTCAGTTAGTAATATGACGTTTTTTGCCTTTTAAGTTCGGAAATTAGTTATTGTTAACCTTATTTCTCAACAGGTTGGAAAGTATACTGTGAATATAGCTGAGGTTGGAAACTCACGTTATTCGCGATGCCAGTTTAGACGTCAGCGCCGCTAGTGACTAAATAGTGAACTTCTTTGGTGGGTGTTGAGATCTGTCACTCTCGTGTTTACTTTGTCATATTTTTATGTAATTTCGCTTAATTTTTTTAATTTTTATATAAACATAGGTTTATAATAATAATATATAACAATTACGATATTATTGAATATTCAATGAAACTGAAATGATATAAAAATATCACAATGAAATTACTACATAACCTTGTAAGTAAATACCTACCATAAAACTTCCAATATCAATACTAGATAGATGAAAACGATGCTTATATACAAAAGTATTGTATATTCTTATCGCAAAACACTTAAATTAATAACAATAACACAAATATAAGAGAAATTACGCAAAAATATTACAAAGTAAACAAGAGATTGACAGATGTCAATACCCTCCAAGCAAGTTCACTAGCGGCGCGAGAAGATACCACATCCCAACTTCAGAGCTATTTCCTATTCCATCAGTGTAGGTTTTTACATGTAAATAAAGTTTTTTTACTTACATTTTATATGTAAAGAAACGAATGAAAGTGTAAATAACATAAATAAGTGTAGATAAATGTGACATCAAAATTTAAGGTTAGAAATCAAACTGACAGTTCCTGCAACAAATGAACAAGCTCAGCTCAGACCATATGTTTATTTATGTTATATTATTATTATTTAAATCAATTACTCATTATTAATATCCGATTGTGAGTAAAATAGTATACAAACCTCGGTGAAAAGTTTCATTATGTCTTCGCGCCTTAGTTAACTATCTTCGCCCTCAGTAATGAAACACTTTCCACCTCGATTAGTAATATACTATTTCAGTGTTGCATCAGTTTCTAAGTATAAATGTTAATTTGTTTCTTGCATTTCATTTTAGAACTTTTCGTTTCAGAACATGAAAGAAATTCTAATTAATTTAGGCTCATGTTAAAGCGTATTAAATGATCTTTCAAAAAGTTTAATTTTAGGTCTAGTTTCTAAAAAAAAAAAATGTAATTAAATTTAAAACTGCCAAGTGGTCGATTTCTATGCACGTAAGTCTAGATTTAGATAAATAAGATAAAAGTTTAAGAAACACTTTGTTTAAAAAGAAACAAAATTTTCATAGATATTTACACAAAGTGAGCTAAGGTAATGTTTATTGATGAGAAGAAAGTTAAGCTTACAAGCCCGTAAGGGCGAGTGAGTTAATTTCTTCGAATGAATAAACATTCTTAGCTCACGTGGTTTATACAATATTTTATTCAATTTTGACGAAAGAGTAATAAAAACCAATTTAATATTTAATTTTGACAAAACAAAAAACTGATCAGTTAGTAGGCTGAGCATGACAATCGTCGCTGATAGATGTCAAGTCATCTAATTAAAAAGCTTTATGGTCTGCCATTTGTGCCGTGAAAAATAATGAAAATGGCTGATAATATTTGATAAATACTATGGTAAGTGTTAATTTCGTGCGTTATGTTATTTTAAATGCATTATTTGTTGCAGAGTGAATTAAAAAAATGTGAGAGTGATTTAAAAAAATTTAATTCACTTGTGAAAAATTGTTACTTATAGTTGTTGCTATGGAGTTAATAATGACAGTTTAAAACGTCAAAATTGAATAAAATATATTACATTTATTTTCTTACTTACAATATATCTATAAGTATTTCATTTTGCACGCCATAGTGGGTACGAAATGCAGTGAAGTTATCTGCAAGTAATATTATATCAGACAGCTCATAAATGACCTTCAATCCCATGCATCTTCTGATGAGTATTAAGTTATTCATCTCATCGATGTATTCACGCAATTTCTCGGATACAATTTATTAGCAACCGCGAACATAACTCGCGATTCCTGCCATCTTAAAGCCAGAGTCAGAAGCCAAGGTATAGCCGTAGCAGAGGGTCTTGCCTCTTGCGGGTAAAGTGGAATCGGTCCAGTTTAAATAAATGATAAGACCGTGAAAAAATCCGTGGATTTAAAGGCATGTTCGAGCGGCCAGCTATCCACCAACCGCCGGCAATTTTACATCGTTTATAGGAAACCGCAGTCATATTAATCATTCACGCACCAGAAGTGCACCTGAATTTTTCACATTAGGGTACAAATCACATATAACCGACAGGAGAAACTATCATAATGTAGGGAGTATAAAATAGAAATTATACTTATTTTATAATAATATATTATGGCTGATCGTTATTCAAATCTAATATTACACTGTGATAATTTTATAATCAGCTTAAAACGAAGTAGGCTATTATTAAAACAAATGTGGCTGTTAGTGACATTTCGAGTTAGATATAACATTGTCATAACTTTGCTCCATGTTTGCATATTTCGTGCTATGAAGCGATTGATACAAACTGATTCAATTTTCAGAAAACCTATGGGACAGTTCATGTACCAATTCTGAATTTTTATCATTTTTAGGCCCGGTATTTTCATCTCCGGTTAAACAGCCTGTTAATTTAACTGTCAATTAAAAGAAAAACACAACATCGGTATCATAGCCTAAATTGTAAAAATTACACATGTGTCAATTTTTCGATGCCACATTGTTCTTATAACCGACAGTTAACTTAACCGGCAGTTTAACCAGAGATGAAAATGTCGGGCCTTAGCATTTATTAACCTTCCACTCAGAGATTTTCTGAAAATCGATCCAGTTTCAATATATCTCTTCCCTGGGAAATTATTCCACCAGCCACGCCATTTTTTTTTTCAATAACAAGTTGCAATTATCAGCTATAATATCCCGAGGACATTGATAATTACGAAATAATTTTATGACAGTTACCGAAAGCGCGTTGCTTGGTAACAGCCCGACGCCGAAGGCGGAGGTGGTGTTACCTAAAAGCAACGTACTTGAGGAAGTGTGATAAAATTATAAGTATTTATCAATGATCGAGGGGTATTCGGTGAGAAATTTTTTTCAGTTTTAACATTAAATTTTCCTAAAATTTGTAATTGACAGAATTTTTGTGTCTAACATAGCCCAGTAGGTGTCACTAGTAGCTATGGACATGAATGTGGCTATGAATATGTTCAGTGTGAAGTGTGCAATGAGAATGAGATCTCTTTGAGTGAGACCAAAGAGAAGAAGATAAGACGTACAAAAGTCCATAAATATTCTCCACATTTAGTTTTTCTTTTAATACAGTATTTTTTATGTGTTTTCTTCTATAATTTTGTTGATTAAATCATCATTTTTATTGACAGCGTGAAAATGACATTTTCAAAATAAAACAATTAATCTTTAATTATATGTCAAAAAGTGTTTGTTACTTAGCAACTTGGTGACATAAGTGATAATTGTCTTAGGATAATTATCAGCTATAATATCCCGAGGACATTGATAATTACGAAATAATTTTATCACACTTCCTCAAGTACGTTGTTACCTAAAAGCAACGTGCTTGAGGAAGTGTGATAAAATTATAAGTATTTATCAATGATCGAGGGGTATTCGGTGAGAAAATTTTTTGCAATTTTAATTAAATTTATGAAGAATTTGTAATTAGCAGAATTTTTATAATTATAAAATCACCCAATAGATGTCACTAGTAGCTATGAATATAGTTCAGCGAGAAGTGTGTAACGATAATAAGATTGACATTGACACTACAAGATGTCGAGACACATCTCAGTTTTAGTTTACAAACGTTTCATAATAATAATAATAATAATAATAATAATAATAATAATAATAATAATAATAATAATAATAATAGAATATTTTCTATTTTTTTATTTATAATAGAGTGTTTTATTGTGAGTGTGAGTGTGTATTTTGTTAATTAAAGGTTATTTTCACCATCATACTGTGAAAACGTCATTTTCAAATTAAAACAATTAACCTTTAATTATCTGTCAAAAAGTGTTTGTTACTTAGCAACTTAATGACATAAGTGATAATTGTCTTAGGATAATTATCAGTGTAAGTTTGTTTTGATTGGTTACTTTCGTACACGTGATCAGAAATAAAGGGATTCA
Source organism: Ophonus ardosiacus (assembly GCA_943142095.1). NCBI lineage: Eukaryota > Metazoa > Arthropoda > Insecta > Coleoptera > Carabidae > Ophonus > Ophonus ardosiacus. The sequence goes on along the minus strand of OW964826.1, from coordinate 37,758,020 downwards.
ATTGGATATTTTTTTAACCAAAAAATTTTCAGTGTAAGTTTGTTTTGATTGGTTACTTTCGTACACGTGGTCAGCAATAAAGGGATTCAATTGGATAATTTTTTAACCAAAAAATTTTCTACTCAAATACGTTACCATTATTAGAAGAAATCTCGAGATAATTGGACAAAACTTAGAGCAAATTTATGACAATGTTACAACTCGAAATGTCACTGACAGTTACATTTGTTTCAATAATAACCTACTTCGTTTAAACTGGTTATAAAATTATCAGCGTGTAATAGTAGATTTGAATTTTGAATGGCAAATTTAGAAAATAGCTATTCACCTGTTTTTCTATATAAAAGCTTGACTACGGACTACGGATTTTCAAACAGGATCCGTTTTTTAATAACCACCCTGTATATACCGTCATTAGAGAAATCTGCGAAATGGATGTAAATTGGCATACCCAGAAATGGGCCATACTTAAGCCTTGATGATATATTTATTTATTTAATTAATGATAAAGATATTAGATTTTTATTCAATGAATTTTTGTCACTGCTTGCATGTACCCACCTAGTTTCATGTTTCAACTATAATATTTTTTGTACGGTTGGTATTCCTACTCAATGGAGGTTATCATTCTCAATTATCCTTTCTAGGACATCAGGTGTTAATATTTAAACCCTAGAATTAGTACTGGATTCCAGCAAACAATACACGTTACAATAACAATAAAAAGTAACGCAACGCAACGCCACAAAAATGCTCTGACATCCAGCCTCATATTTCGCATTTTTTATTTGCTTTTCTTTCCCGGAAAAAAACATATTTAAATGATATGTGTGTTAACACGAGGGGAGCTAGTCTTCCCGGCTGTAAATCACCAGGGATGTAATCCGGGATATGCCTGACAAATGTTGGAATCAATCAAAATGTAAAGGTGATCCATCATGCAAGTTAGGCGAGTTTGTGACTTAAGTGATTGGACCGAAGTTAAACATATTGTAGTGAAGAGTTTAACAAAAGTTATAGGTAGGATAAACAGTAAATTAAATAAAGACAACGTATCGTATTGTAAAAGACTAAATAATATTGGTAGTCCCGTTATAGTTCGGCCGGTTTACATTTTCAACTAACAAATTATGAAAATTATTATTGTTTATCTATCAATCAAAGTGCCAAAAGTGATTATTCTAATGTTAGTAATTTACGAGACTTCATAAGGTGTTAGCAAAATGGTACCCCAAATATTGACGTCCGAACAAAAGCGAGAGAGAGTTACCTCTTCAGAAGCCAATTTGGCTCGCTTTGTTACTGTTGCTGAAATGTGCGTTCACCACTTCGACCCCAAGTCGAAATTTTAAAGTATGAAATGACGACATAGAGAATCTTATCTGCAACTTGGTTACACAATCATTAGTACCTACGCAACATTAACTGCTAAAATTCGTGTTTGCATTGAAGAAATGAGAAAAGGAAAATTGTTTCGGGGAATTCTCTTTGTCTTTGCCTTATTTCCATGAACGTAATTCAAGATGTCGGTTTTAAACTGATGTCTCATGCACCATATTCACCTGATCTAGCGGCTAGTCATCTTTATTTATTTGCCAAGCTAAAAGGAAGTATACGAGGAAAAAAAATTTAATTGACGAAGATGTTATGGCAGCATTTTAGGATTTCTTCTGAACTAAAAACTCCAAGTTTTTTTTTAAAAAAAGGTGTTACTATGTTAGAACATAGGTGGAATAAATGCCTTTAAATACACTGTGATTATGTTGAGAAATAAATTTGTTTTATGTATTAGGGATAATAATAGTTATTTTTTATAAAAATTGTATTTTATCGACGAGCGGAAAGTTTAATTCACGAGCGATTTCGCGAGTGAATTATTTTTCGCGAGTCGATAATTTAATTTTATCGTCGTGTGTAAAATTCTATTTCTTTCTATAGCAGATTTTAAAGAGCAAAAATTAGAAAAACCGATTATAAATTAAATTATTTAAGAACAATTTAAAAATCTCAGTAGCGTGGTAGCTATAGAATTTGTTTGAAAACAATTTCATTTTATTAATGTTTATACAATTGAAATTATATGTAATATGAATCGCCAAAATGTATAATGTGTTTTTATTTAAATAAAAATTAAAGTTTTTTTATCTACCCTTGCTGTTAAAGTATTATTTTATCTACCCTTGCGGTTAAAATGTCACTTAGTCAACTATGTCGAGTTGAACAAAGCACACTTTAAAATCTGCTATAGAAACAATAATAATAATACTCATAAATCTGGATCAAAAGATGACCCTTTAAATGCCGGTCGAACTTTTATCATCCGTCATTTGGGCTACAGTTTCTGTAAGTTGTAAATATTATATCTAAAGTAGTCGAAAAAAAAAATTGTAGAAATTTCGCACTTTATATATATATATATATATATATATATATATATATATATATATATATATATATATATATATATATTATTTATTTATTTATTTATTTATTTAGTTGTGTGTTAGTATGGCAGTGTGCTCCGCTCATTTGTTTGCAAAGAAGCGTCTGAACTTCTTCGACATGTGACTGCGTTGAGCAACAACCGAAACCAAACTCCTCTTCCTCTGGAGCGAAACAGTCGACAGTCGCCCTCTGGGGAGCAATACACGCGCCTGCCAAGCACACTAGATCTCTCTCAACCTCCAAGAGGAGTATACAGCCTCCCCTGTACCTAGCCGAACCTTGAATAATTAAAAACAGACAACTTTTATATCAGGCCAGAGACCAGAACTTCCAAAAGAGAAATGAAATTCAGGGCTCGACTGATTTCTGTGGATACAGAAGTTTAAACAGGGTTACGGGGTTAGAAAGAAATTAATTTTACCCCAAGTTAATTATTGAAAATAAATAAATAAATATATCAGCATGGTATATTACCCATTGCTGGGTGTACCAGTCTGTTTTATACATAGATATCGGTAATGTATGATGACATTTTCGTACCGTTCGAGTGTTTACCAGGCGTCACCTCACCGGCGTGGAAAGTGAAAAGAATAATCCAATTCTTTTCAATACCTAACTCAAAATAATAAAAAAAAATCTATTACTTAACTTTTATTTGTATCATATCTTTCTAAATTTAGAAAAATAATATGATATACCTAACCATTTTGAGAATAAAATTTTCACTTCACAAATATAAACAATGAGAGAGATACCTTTTACTATGCCTCTCTCTCTCATTAATATACATATTTATTATACACATGCGCATATAAATATAAATATATGTTAATCCTTTTAACCCTTAAAATCTGTGGAATGTACAAATTCTGTGTAGCTATTAATATAGTAATCTTTTCAAATCTTATAAAATATGTACACATAAAAAATCTACCCTTAATGTCGCCCCAAAAGCTCTTAAATTCATTTTGATACACCCCTTAATCTGCAGAAATTATACTAGCATACATACATTTAATCCTACACAAAATACTCCATACTTTTACTCATACGTATAATTCCTGCACAGAATTTAGAATTTGTATGAGTTTCAGCGAAAATTTCATGTGTCTACGGCTTCATAGAGAGTCTAACAAACTCATACAAAAATATTTGTTGAGTGTGGGTTTGATAGTTTGGAAAACATAAATTTGTATTTTTGCATAATGGACTAACTTTCACGAATAGAAAGATAAGCAAAAAATCAGGGTCAGTGAATTTATAGGTATATGATGTACTAAATACGAAATAAGGAAATGCAAATAGAAAGCTTGAACTATCGTAGATTACAATGCAATTTTACGAGTAGGCAACTAAAACTAAATTTAGTTTCTAAATGTTTTAAAAATACAATGGAGCACACTTGCGCAGTACGGGTAAAAATGAATTCTCTAGATTCTAGAAAAAAAGTTTTTCTATGGTCTTTCTAAATTTATAATTATTTAAGTTATAGTTGAGAGTAGGTATACTTTCATTAAAACTTTTCCGTTTACGCAATAATAAATTTGTCATTTGACAATTAATTTCGTTTTATTTCTGGTAAACTACAAATTATCAAAGCTGTCAAACTAATTATAGGGTGGAGGACTTAAACACTGTCACATTAATTTCAGGTAGAATTAAAAACTGTCAAAGCTGTTGAAAATGCTCGCTGATTAATTCCATATTTTTATACACAACTATGCTTCAAATAAAAATTGATTAACTGAGTTGTAACTACCTTAACTTTTGCAACTTAAGTTTCATATGCCAGAAAAATATAGAGTGATCTGAAACGTGCCGTACCATACTACTTTGACATTTGCCGCTTACTTAGTACGACAGCATTTCTATTTCCATGGGAGTACCTTCCGAATTTTGCCAGCTGTCATAAGAATAATCCTAAGAACCGTCGTTTTTATATTCACCCGAACGAAAATATGCTTCAAGAAGAAATTTGTCACGCCCTTCGTTAAAAGTAAAAGTCATAATGAAAAGAAATTACGTAAAGGTATTCGAAACAAATATCAAATGACTCAACGAACGACAATGATGTAAATGACGTGCACCTGTCATCATCTGTAATATATAGAATATAGTTTTGATGAATTATGGAAAATTGAAATATTATTTTGGAATAAAAATTGACATGTAACCTTCAGCCATTTTTGATCACTATTTGACGTATGGAGTTGAATAGCGTATGTTAGTATGATACACAAACTATCTATTGGGACATTTTTTTATGCAAAAAATGTACTTATCTACTTATGTTTGTTCATATAGTGTGCAAAGGACAAAACTACCTATTCGTAGCTACCTCTCTCTTGTTTCTGTATTGCTACCCCCAATAATGGGTAAAATCATCATAATATTAACAATTTTTTTCTCTTTCAGTTTCGACAGAGAGCAACCTTTCACATTCCAACTAGGCGTTGGTCAAGTGATCAAAGGTTGGGACCAAGGCCTAGTGGATATGTGTGTGGGTGAAAAACGAAAACTCACTATCCCACCCAGTCTTGGATATGGCGACCGTGGGGCTGCCAAAGTTATACCTGGTGGAGCGACTCTTGTCTTCGAGGTGGAGCTACTCAACATTGGCGAACCTGGACCAACTACTAATGTCTTTAAAGAAATTGATGCTGATAAGGACAACATGCTTAGCAGAGAAGAAGTAAGTCGAAAATATATTTTTCCTACAACCTTAGGTGAAGTACATACTTTACGCACCCTTTACAATGTGTAAAGTGCCACTTTTCAATCACTAGTGCGTGAAAAGTACTTTTCTAGCACTAGTGCGTGAAATGTAAATACGTTGCTAGGCGATATGCACATTCGGTTAATTTACTTGTCAACTAACACTAATAATATTTGAAGATGCCTGTATACTCACACTCAGTATATTAGAAGTAGCAATAACATTTCGGTTGTAGGAAACATATTGTACGCAACTCGTGTGTAAATAGTATTTTTTATATCGCACTCGACCAAGAAAGGTACTACTTTACACACTCGTTACATAAATAACTATTTTTAATATATTTTTTTTTTTCGTAATCTTTCTCTTTCGCTCTCTCTCTCTTTCTCTGTCGCTTTAGATACACTCGAGTGCGAAAAAACGGGCCACATTTTATTGTCACTTTTGTTAACAGCATTGTTTGTGAAACATTTTAAATAAAACTTTTAATTACCGAAATCTGGGTACAACGCAGATTGGCACTCTCTGAAATGAGTAATATGCAGTGGCGTCTCGTGCATTTTATAAGAAGGCAAGCAGGAATGGCGTAGGTAAGGTATAAAAAATAAATGCGCCGCAGGCGAATTTTTTTTTTCATTCAAGGTCAAATGCCTTATAATTGACTTACATGTTTTGAAGGGATGTGCAAATGCATGTTTTTCCCCTTTCATGTGCAAAAAACAAAAATTGCCAGATCACAGACTTGACGTGATATTGCGTATGTATATTATTTAAGTCGCAAAAGCCTCGCTTAATATCATTCCATACTGATTTTTCTTTATTAAATAATAAACATGGTCAACAATATAATTTTAGTAATGTTTCACTATCACATAGCCACACATGTTTGTCATATAAATTGGTATTAAAATGCCTTGTTATATGTTTAACAGTTGTTGTTAATAACTTCATAGGAGGAACTGGTCTGCCATTTGCAAAAAGGTTTTTTTTCTTCAAAATTGCCAAATGGCTTTTCTTGTATTTTTTTTTATTATTATTGCATAAGTGTTATCCATTCTGTATAAAAATATAAGGAGTATTATTATTTTCAAAATTTAATTGAAACAAAATAAATGTAGAAATATAAAATATAGATACCTTATAAATAAATTTTACTTTTATTCGTATCGTATTTTAACATTTACTATCTATTTCACTTAAATTTTGTTCATGGAAGCAATATAAAAACTGCTTGCAGATGAACCTAAACAGCGAAATATTTTCAGTATAGAAGGCTACATGTTCGGCAATGTTCGGTATAGTGTAGGTATAGGCGGTGTAAGCACTCGAAGTTCTGCTTACCAGCACGTTTTGTACAACATGGTAAGATCGTAATAGTACGTATCCCAGTGATAGAATGGGGTATTCCACCATAACAACAAAATTAAGAAAATTTCAATTTAACATAAAGTATGGCTCAATAAATAATAGTTAAAACAACGAAAACATTTTCTAAATAATTACTTTACGAGATATTTCACATTTGCTAAAAGGGAAAATTGACGTCATACAATTGTTATCCTTCTCTCGCAGCGTACTCAGAGCAGTGTGTGTGAGAAAGACAAGTATAGAGGAAATGTGACGTTACACTGATTTCTAGAAAATAAAATACTCTGAAACTAGGAAAAATTAAGATTTTTTAATACTATGAATTGCTTCAAAACTGAATGAAGTTTTATTTAAAATAATAAAAAAAATTGAGTGGAATACCCCATTAGATTAACGGTGCGGTAGGCAACAGCAAATACATTTGTGTCTTTGCTTTTAAATTTTGATATATTAAAGTTCTAAAAATATAAATATAATTGTAAAAATATATTAAAAGTAACAAAATATAAAGGCAAGCACTGCTTGCCTTGCTTGCATGGAGAAAACGCCACTGGTAATATGCCGTGATGATATATTTACATTTATGTATTTAAATTTGTCCAATGAAAGACAGACTATTACTGTGTACAAACAGATGGAACTTATCGGTTTATTTGACGGACAATATCTAATAATTATAAAACACGAAATTGTAAGGTAACTTTTTTATTGTACCTTGGAATACAGTAGAGACAAAAAATTATATAAAGAAGTACAAATCAAAATCTATACTCTGATCGCAGAAGTTATGCCAAAATTATTGAATGAATTTTCAGTGTGCTACTTCAATAGGGGTTTCCACTAATTTTCAATTTTTTTATATATTATTCTTCATGAAAAGTTATATATATATATATATATATATATATATATATATATATATATATATATATTAGAATAAAGGAAACATTTTTATTATAACAGATTTTGTGTAAAAAAATTTTGAAAACAGTATTTTTCATAGCTCGTTTAAACAGCTAATTTTTACCGCCACAATGATTACGTACGCACCCGCCGATTTTCTGCTAACGCTTAATAGATGGATACTCGTCACAGAAGTGGTCTAGTTGCGTCATCTGTTAACTATTTGCTTAGTAATACCACAGTCTGTGGTAAGACTCTTCTATTTAGGAGTGGAGGATGGGAGATTTAACTCTCTCACTGCAAATAATTGTTTTATTTCCAAACGAAAGTTTTGATAAGGTAAACAATAATAATTATATTTACAAATTTAATTAGTTTAAAATAACTATTCACCTCAAATACTTTTAAATGTAATGTTACAATTTGAATATGCTGCCACCTATTATCACGTAGTAAGATATTCAATTTATTTGACGTATGTAGATAAAATGAAATACTGTAAACTACTCCCATGTTGACTGGCTTAACTGGTAAAATCTAAACTGTAAAACCGTCCCGGGCCCTTACGTCACAAATTTGGCAGCGTTTCAAACGTAGTAAAATGTTTTCATGCATTTAAAAAAAAAATGGAAACATTTAGTTAGTGTTTTCATGAATGTATTGTAATATATTTTAGTGTACTAGTGTTATTTTTCATTATTTTGATTATGGTGGAAACCGCTATTGGGATTTTATTATGTAAAATAGATAGAAGTTAGTGGTTCAATATTCACGTTGGGTTTTCGTAATATTTGATAAAATAAGTGAACTAAATGGCATGTGGTTTATTTTTTTAAATACATAAAGTGATGTAAATACTTTTTATGAAGAAATACGTAGTTTACGCGAACCTCTCGTATGAACGTATCAATGAAAGAAGGCGGGATCTGTTCGGCGAACGAGTTGAGAGTTATTTCATACTTAGAAGTTATGCAAAAACAAATACCTGCAAAATTTAGATATTTGTCTGTATCTAGTGACCTTTGCATTACTTGAGTTGTAGTTGTAGCTCTTATAATTGTCAAGACAATTAACAAAAATTTTTAAAAAATAATGGCTGTTTTTCTGCAATGTATATATTATGCTAAAACCATTATTTTTATTAATAATTAATAAAGCATAAAGTGCATATCTGTTTCCATATGTATATAAAGTTTGCTTGATGCATCCCGTGTTTCTCTTTTTATTATTATAAGGTAGTGTATATTTTATACACTCTAAAAATAACATACGTGTGCATGCAATGTAAATATTAAAATAAAAAACTTTCAATTTATGTTAAATTTGATTTACACTTATTACAATATACAGTGTGAACACTGAAAACCGTGACATAGACGTTTAACATGGGAACAGTTTTTTTCAAATATTACCTGTCCCGTGAGACTATAGTAGGAGTTTTTGATATGGTTAGAAAGATTATTTAATTTGGCATCGAAAAGTATCTAAATACTTCTAATTTAATGCCTTATTATTGAAATATTTACGAAAGTATAATCCCATGTTAAACGCCTATGTCACGGTTTTCAATGTTCACACTGTATGTACGTTGACACAGTTAAAATATGAACTTTAATATTACATGAAATTCTGTAATTCATTCGTACAATAATAATTATTGTATTGCATCCGGTTGCACAAAAACAAATATTTTCTTGGTGCTTAATTTATTTATCCATACGTAGTTGAAAAAATGACAAAAATCTTTAGAAATGTACGGTCTAATTCTACAACAAAAATCATAACATACAATTTGAGTTGGTTTCTAAGGTATACAATTAGAGGTTAGACAATACATATTTATTAAAAAATACAAATTTTGTTTTGTACGTTGGCATAGTTAATTGTATTATTGAGTGAAGGTGCAAAATAATTCTCATTCATGTCAGTACTGTTAGAAACATCGTATTCTGTTATTGTAACTGTATTACATTTGTTACATTGTGCATTCAAACGTATCTATTATTAAAATCATTTTGGATATGTGTTACGCACACATACCTACATACATACATTACTATAATAATGTGTATTAATTTAAATACAGAACACTACATCATAAACATATCTAAATCTAGTGATTGCCACAATCATTGTTTTCGCACAATAAAATTAATAAATGTTATATTTTTTTAGTTTTAAACAAAAGAACATCAATAAGTAATACATCGTTGGAAATCTAAAAAAAATCTCTTTTCAATGGTGTAACTTTCCAATATAGCGTCCATATGAAAATCATAACTTTGACATCATAACTCGAAATCTAACAGTGATACAAAAATTTGAGCATCGTCATTCGAAAGAAAATAAGTGTCCTAAAGAAGTACAAACCAAAATTCGTTATTGTTTCATGTTTAGAAGTTATTTGTAAAAATAAAAATCATTCCTACTCTACACATGTGTCAGTCGCTAGTATTTAATTTTAGCTTGGTTGCTTGGTGATATTTGCTTAAGACGAATTGTACTATTATAATAAGCAATAACATTATTATATCTTTCTTTAACATCTAATATTTTCTTTTCCTGGAAAGTGTTAACATTGGGATTGTACTTGTACATACCTACTTTATATTTAGGGTGTGCAGTAATTCCATGTTGCACTTTTCAGGTGCGGAAATACATACAAGGACGCATGCATGAGCACAAGGACGATTCAGAATCAGAACAGAACAAAGACAAAGAGGATGTACGTAAACTTCACCTAACTCTGTAATGTATTACATTGCAGACAACTATTTATTCTCTTAATCAGCACTATATACTGCAGTTAAATTACATTTACTCGCGCTTTACTCGCGATCTTCTGAATAGAATGGCCAATGTTTGTATTGTACAATCTGTACTAATGAGAGTTTTTATACAGATACAGATTCTCTGCTTGAATACTTTATGTAAATGGAGATAAAAAAGATATTTATGGAAATTTTAATGCACACGCAATAATGATAATACTAATGATTTTTTTTTTATTGAGTTTACGTTGACATGTAGTGCATAATAAAGTATAACGAATGATATGAAATTTAAAAGAAATATATTGGTGATCACGGTTGAGGATTACATGTAACATGAAGCCATCATTTTCAATAGTTTCAAATATCTACCTAATAATCACATAAAAAATGGGGGTCAGTTTGACCCATAGATATAGGAAGGTTAAGCCTTGTAAGGTCCAAGTTTTCACTTCAAGTCGGAAGTGAATTCACATGAACGGTAAACCCTGCTTTAAATTTGACTGTTTGACATTTGTTCGTTTTCGATGGGTTGCATTTGAGGTTGTTTTATATCAGTTTAGTTTAATAAGTCTAAAAATGTAATTGTTGTTTGATGCAAGAAAATCAGTGTAATCAACAAGAAATTTATTGCGGAAAATCATAGTAGAAATCACCTCACGGGCTCTTAAACCTGTCGGGGAAAGAGCACCACCGGACTGGGTTCTCTAAAAAATGAGGTTTGAACATTTAAAAATCTCAAAATTCAAAATTCTGGAATCCATAAAAAATTAGAATAATTATTATGATCCAAAATTTAACTTATGGCAGAGAACATTAACAGACGTCTCCTCTTAGGATCTAAAAGCTGTCGGGGAGAGAGTACCACCGCTGTCTTAATGAAAAGAATTTGAAAATTTAGAAATTACAAGACTCAAAATCTTGGAATCCACAGAAAATTTGGAAAATTACATTGACCAATTATTGCTCAAAATTTGACGGAAAATAATAGCAGGCTTGACTTAACGAACTTTCAAAGCTGTCGGGGAAAAAGCACCACCGGGTTCCCTATTGAAATGAAGTTAGAAAAGGTGTTAACAATTACTCGAAATCTGTCAGTCAGCATTTATTCTTTTACGAAACCGACGTTTTGGTGTATGTTCACTTGCACCTTCTTCCGGGTAGGTAGGATCTTAAATTATTATCTCTCATGTACACAAAATACATTCATTCTAATTATTCTATTCAGTTTTACAATATTCATAAAGAGCACAAATACTTTAGTTTGCTCTTTATGAATTCTTGTACGATGTTGTAAAACTGAATAATTATTAGAACAAATATATTTTGTATACATGAGATATAATAATTTGTAAGGTCTTACCTATCCGAACGAAGGTGCAAGTGTGCACCGAAACGTTGGTTTCATAAAAGAATAAATGCTGATTGACTGAAATTTCAAGTAGGTAATTGTTAACATCTAATCCTTACGAATGTCAAGAAAGTTTCTCACATGAAGTTAGAAAATTTAGAAATTGCAAGACTACAAAATTTTGGAATCTTCAGAAAATTTGGGGAATTAAAATGATCCAATATTTGACCTATTTTGGAAAATAAAAACAGTCGGGGAAAGAGCACCACCGGATCAGATTCTTTAAAGAAATGTAGTTTGGACATTTAGAAATTACAAGATTCAAAATTCTCCAAAAGACAGAAAACTTTAGGTGTTAACAATTACTTATCTTAATCATACAACAGCATTTATTAGTATAAAATTGACATTTAGGAATACACTTATTACCTTCTTCTACTCGTATAATCTATTTTTAACTAGGAGGAATAAATGTGAAGTGTTTAACTCTGCCAATCGTTTATGGATTATTTTAAAGGAAAATACTGCAGAGAAAAGTTGCGTACAATTAATTTTTCTATAACTTTTATTTGAAGTGTTTTCTAAAGAATAATTCGTAAACAATTGATAGCGCTAAAACACTGCACTTTTATTCCTCCTGGTTAAAAAACCGAGTACCTATAGGTAAAGATTCTTAAACATAAATTCATATAAGTACACGTAAATACAAAAAACTGAATGTTTAAACGAAAGTATTTATGTATAGGGATATGAATTCATGTTTAAAAATCTGTGAGATCTGATTTATATACCCTGAAAATGGGTATTAGTATATACAGTGTGTCCCATTTAGAAGTGCCACCATTGGGATCTCGAGAACTATAAGAGATACGATGAGGGTTAAAAGGAACTTTATGTGCACGTTTGGGAGGCCATCTCAGATGTGCTTTTGTTTTTCCAAAAATTCTCATAGGGCACTAGATAATGACGAAAAACTGAATATTGATTTTTTCTTTTTGAAATAACTTATTAGTAATTGAGAAAAACGTTTCAAATATGAAAGATAGATATTTTTATTAACTAACCAGTGGCATACGAAATAAATTTTTATATCTGTAAATTTAAAAGATATAACACAAACTTATATTTTTTTAAATGGAACCTATATCTTATATTAGTCTCAAGAAAATAATTCTTTTTTTCTCTTTTCAATGATTTAAGGGTTATTATGTTTTATATTCGTTTTGCTCCTAAAATTTAATTTTTTTATTTTTGTGAATTTTCTTATTTCTCAAAAAAAAAATATTATTTTTATTAATTATATTGTATTTGATCGATATAATTTATTTTATGCCTTTATTACTTAATATTTTTATTCTAGACTTATAATTACACTATAATGTGCCAAGGGCGACCTGATACAAAATATTATAAAAATTAATTTGATACGAGTTTTGATTAAATTTTTCAAACGAAATAAATTATTTAAATACAAGGAGTATTTCTAAAAAATCTACCAATATTTTCAAAATAATTGTAAATTTAATACAAAATAAGGAAAAAATAATAATTTTGAAGGCAAAACAAATATAAAACATAATAACCCTTACAACATCGAAAAGAGAAAAAAGTAGGTATTTTTTTGAGACTAAAATCAAAAATTTAAAAAAATATAAGTTTGTGTTATATCTCGAAAATTTACGGATATAAAAATGTGTTTCGTACGCCACTGGTTAGTTAATAAATATATCTATCTTTTATATTTGAAACGTTTTTCTCAATTACTAATAAGTTATTTGAAAAAGAAAAAATCAACAATAATCAGTTTTTCGTCATTATCTAGTGCCCTATGAGAATTTTTGGAAAATCAAAAGCACATCTGAGATGGCCTCCCAAAGGCGCATAAAAAGTTTCATTTAACCGACATTGTATCTCTTATAGTTCTCGAGATCCCAATATAAATCACAAGACCAAATTCCCACCTGTCAAAAATTCTTCGGAATAAAAAATTCACAATAACATTTTCTTCCAGGTTTCAGAGTACCTGAAGAAACAAATGCTAGCAGCCGACGGCGAGAGCCCCGGCGAAGATATTAAGAAGATGATCGAAGACCACGACAAGCTCGTCGAAGAAATCTTCCAGCATGAAGACAAAGACAAAAATGGGTACATTTCCCACGGAGAGTTTTCAGGGCCTAAACACGACGAACTTTAGTGTTAAATGTGACAAAGTGTACATAGGTGGACAATGCGGTTCATTTTATACAACTTCTTTTTTCCACAACGATTATTGTTAATTTTATTCATGGCACTTAGTGCATAAGATTTTATATTTGTTGTTTTGTACTGTCAACAATGCATTAAATATAAACGTTTTTAAAATATATTAAATTGTTGTTGTTATACTTGAATTTTGCAGAAAATTGTTACATAAAAGACTGTGACAATATATTCAGAAAAATTGTCCAGATTTTTTTTAAAGTGGTTTACAAATATTATATAATCAAATGGATTCACTACTCATTATTTCAGTTTGTAATTAAATATTAATTTTAGAAGAACGGTATTATTATTTAATAACTAGTAGTGATAGAATGTAATTTAGTCATTTATATTATTGTTGATGTCTAAAAGAACAGACGTGTGTGTGGTGTGCTTGTGTACTGTGGCTTCGAAGACGACTTCCTGGTGCTTGGAGATTCCTGCAGGACTTGGAATCGTATCTTGATATACGAGGGCTGTTCTCTTTCTGCTGAGCCTAGTACAGTAGTACACAATTTATTGACAAAAGCATTTATTTATAATTTTTGAAAGTATTCCCGTCCTCAGTCAATACATTTTTACGTGTCTCCGGTATTTCCAAAAAATGTGGCGACCATTTTTTTGTTTTTTCACAAATAACTTTTATCGACTCATTCTCATAGAACCAAATTGTCGACTGTTGCTTTTTCGGGATTGTAGCAGTACCCATGTTCCATCAGCTGTAATGATGTTGTACACTAAATGAGACGATCCATTGTCGAAGCGATCTAGTGTAGATCTGCGCCATCTCACACGGCTTTTTCTTTTTGAAACTGGAGTTAAAAAATGGGGAATTCAACGAGAACGAAGCTTACGTAGGTACCATTAAATGTTTGTGTAAAATGGTGTCAATTGCTTTCACACTAATCTTTAAAGTTGCTTGAATACTCCCGACAGTAATATGCCGGTCCTCTCCAATCATGTTCCGAAGAAGCCCAATATTATTTTCAGTAATTGCCGTTTTTTGATTAGGAGCTCGAAAACTGCCATTTAAGGAAAGTGAACAATGGTGAAATTCGTACCACCGCTTTTCGGTAGCTAAGAAACACGACTTATCACCTAATTCTCGACGGATTTCCTCAAAACATTCTTTACGACTTAAGCCACGCTTGAAATTATAAAAAATCACCCGATAATGCTCTTTTTTCAATACCATGATTTCTTGGCGGTAGGATTACTTTAATATTATGTATTTTAAAAATATTCAAGTATATTTGGCCATCGTTACTATAATTAAACATATAAGGAACTAGGTTAAAATGTCAAACAAAATTTGTTTCAAAATATCATAACTCTAAGCTTAGCTGAAAGAGAACAAACCTCGTATTGTGTTTCATAGTAAGTTCAAATTTTATTATTTTGTATTGTTTAACAATTTGTAAGACATAAATAGGATAAATATTTTGATATAATAAATTCTGCTACGGTTTCGCCTGAACTATTGAGAATCGAAAATCATTGTGAGTGGGAATATTAACCAGAGAGCATTTTTAAATTTAAACTTCATTTGTGTAACAGAACATTTCTCATTATTTTGCTAATATAATTCAAAATTTGGAAATAAAATTATATCGTTTAGTAATACCTATTATATAAATAAGTTTATTTAATTTGTTTTTTGTTGATCTTGTGAATGGACATGTATGTGGTGTGCTGGTATACTGTAGCTTCGAAGACGACTTCCTGCTGCTTAGGGAGACTTCTAAACACTTGCAGGATCTGGAGTCGTTCCTGGAAATATTATTTTTATTTATGGTAGGTTTAGAATTTATTATTATTTTTTAATACCTACTTTATATTTTATACTACAGAGTGATCAAAAATGGCTGGTGTGCCGCTCTATACGAGTTTAACATTTGCCGCTTCCTTATTACGACAGTAATACTATTTCCATGAGCGTACCTTTCGAATTTTGCTAGCTGTCGTGAGAATAATCCCAAAAACCATCTTCTTTACGTTCACCCAAATGAAGCCACAATGAAATGAAATTAACGATTTTTCACGAACATATACGAAAAAAAATCAAATATCAGACACCTGTCATATGTGGAATATAGTTTTGATAAATTATGAAATATTGACATTTTGACATTATTTTGGAAAAATATGGTTACGTGACTTTCAACAATTTTTGATCACTCTGTATTAGTAAAATTAGAGCAAGGACTTCGAACTGAGTATTTAGTTAAAAGGAAAAACCACCCACCCGCACCAATTGGAATACCTGTACGATCTATAAGAAACGTATGACCCGTAAAAATCTTTTAGAATTGTATGACCCGTACTTGACGTAAGAGTAAAGCCGGATTTATAGTTTACATAACATAACAAAACATAGCATAACGTAACATAAAATAAGAATTTTTTTAGATTTTATAGTACGAAATATAAGCATTACATAGCACGAGAAAAAGAAGAATTGTTCTGAAAAATGTTCATAATGTAGTATTATTACTATATTCATTACTGTTTTCACATTTCATTTTGTCATTCTTTGTACACGTTAAATTTTAGAACTTTTCGCCAAAAACGTGATTTGTTTAGATAAAAATGGCTGATGACGATGCTATGATAGTAGCTGTTGCAGTATCTTGTGCATTATTATTATTAACTCTGCACAATAATTTAACTATTTATTTAACGTAAATATCTCATCAGAAAGAAAAACTAACCTCACAATTTGTATGTAAACAACAAGCAGATGCGAGCACTCCAACGCTCCAAGATTTCGCTGCTCTTCCAATAGAGCCGAATTGAGCCGAATATTCCCTGACACCATAACATAACGAAATAAAATATGGTCATTTCTTATGTTATAAAACTATAAAATGCCATACGGACTTATGTGTTTTCATATTTTCACTATGTTATGTTATGTAAACTATAAATCCGGCTTAAAGCGATGACTGCTTACATAAAGAGACATACTTCGCCGCATCGAAAACATTTATTATTATTGCATTTAAATACCCATTTAAATTATCCAAAATGGTGTAAGTCTTAGAATCACATACGGCTTACGAGTTATACAGTTCTTATGGGTTTTATGGTCTTACGGGTGAAGAATCTACTCCGATCCGTATTGGCTGAAATGCGGATGAGCGGGTGATCTTTTGGGTCCGAGCAATAAATAAAATACAGTGAGTGGTAGTATTTACTCTAAATTTTGTTACCTTAACCAATAAATTAAAATTAAAACAACAGACTATGTTATTTTAGTCATAGCTTAATCACCCCTGATTAAGAGTAAATAATAGCAGTCAATATGTTAAAAATAAACTGTCTATGAACAGTGAAACGTTATGTCTGATCATTTTTCATTTCGAAGTCAAAATTGATTAAGAAATGTAATTTTCCTGAAATTCATTGTAACGGGGGTAGCAAAAGAATATTATTGACATTCGCCGATTTCTAATTTATTTAAATTTAAATGACATTTTTATCATTATCTCGAGTTAAATTGCCATTTAATTAAATACTTTTAAATTATGAAATGCCTTTCTCTGTCCATAGCCTACTCCGAGTTAGGTTTTTTAACACTGTATTATTTTCGTATAGTGTTTCAAACGTAGATTATTGATACAGTTAAATAATTATTTATTCGTATTTGTTAATTATCTTCTTTGTTGTTAATGTATTTTTAATTGTTGCATATTCTTAGAACGAAGAGATGTCTTTGAAGGGCTGTAGAAGTCGTGGACAGCTGCATATGGTCTCCAAATTTGAGTTGGGCGTTGGAGACGAGTCCCTGACTTTCCATGCTGTGAAGAAGGACTTCGTCCTGGTCACACCACAATCCCTTGTCCTTTATTTAGTAATAATGTATACATAAATAAATAAACATTCATATTTCATTAAATAACTTATACATATTGAGCTACTTTAAACATATTTCACGGTTCATAATTTCATATATTGCAATAAAATATTAGCAGTGCAACGCATAATCATGATAACAAGTTCATAGTTAATTACTGAACATATGCGTGTTTATCTGTGATATTTATTGTGTATAATACGAAGAAATATTTTGTGAAAAATTCATGGACTTCGCCGGAATTTAAACCCAGGGCCTTAGTATTGCCGCTACGATGCTCTCTCAATTGAGCTATAAAAACCATCTGAAGTCAATTAATTTTTCACATGTCTTATTGCCAAAGGGAAAATGAAAAGGCAGAAGATTTACGTCATTGACCTGAAAAAACCTTATAAAATGAAATATAACTTTATTTTTAAATACAGAAAAAAAAATATACTAATATTGAGAAACGTATACAGGGTGTTAAAAAATAAGTGTCACAAATTATGAGGGCATATAGTACTGACCAAAATGAGTAAAAAAAGTTTAATCCGCATAGGTCCGATCTTCAACTGTTTTTGATATAAAGGCCGTTTTGTATTAGAATCGAACAAAAACTGACAAAGATACTGGGCGAACAAAATTTTGTCTATGCCGGCAAATAGACTATAAAAAACAATAACATTTTATATGACACATTTTTTTCACTTTCTAATTGTTACGAAGTTATTTGAAAACTAAATATTGGCCAAGGTCGCCACAACATTTGTCTTAGTACAATTATTCGATTGTTTTTGAAAAACAAAAACACATCTAAGATAATCTCTGAAAGGTAAACAAAAAGACTCATTTAATCAAAGTCGTAACTCTTATAGTTTTCGAGATAGCAGAGGAAAACCCCGAAAATACTCATTTTTCACTGCCTTATATCTCGGAAACTATTGAAGATCGGACCCATGTTGATGCTTTTTTACTCATTTTGGTCAGTACTATAAGCCCCCATAATTTGAGACACTTATTTTTTAACACCTGTATATTAATGAAATTTACAAATAATTCTCAGACAATCTCTATTCCTTTTACGAAATAGAAAATTATTTGAAATAATTGTAGTTGATTTTTATACCATACGTTGGCATGACAATGCTTACATTAAATTTTATTTCGATCGAATATCGATCCTGTCACTATTGTTACTTAGTTTTCAGTTTTCTCTGACTTGTGCTACAGAATTACATGTCTATTTTAACAAGTAATATACTTAAAATACATGCATAATAATACCCAAAAGCTTTAACAAAGCAATCTCAGAAGCTAACCATAAATGCCGTGAACTATTTCGAACGGGAATTGTTCAATGGGCCATTAATTCCGTTGAAAGCCGTTCAAAAGGTATTTTTTTTTTCAAATATTTCTTTTGTCATAAATCTTTAATTAAATTATGTATTTTTAATATACCCTGCAAATAAGCAAAACTTGAGAAGCAGATATGGAGGTCCTTGTCAGAATGACTACAATTAATCATGTGCATAACTTACAAATGTCATAAATTTTACATCAAAATTTCAAGATTTTCTAAGTTCACGTGGTTTCTTTGTCACCAGAGGTGGGATTCTATAACTCGTCCGTTATCAAAATGTACCGTTATCGCTATAGAAACATATTTTTTACAAGATGATTGGTATGTTTACGTCATACTTGTCAAATGAAATGTGATCTTCTATGTAACCATAGTGATAACGGTACCGTTTGATAACGGACGAGTTATAGAATCCCACCCCAGGAAAGTGGACTTTACTTGGCGAGTTAAATAAACCACATGAAATTCGAAAATCAAGAAATTTGGAATGAAAAATAGTGACATTTCACATCTACGTACATAATTACTAGCTATCATTCTGTCACGGGCCCCCATATCTGCTTGTCAAGAAAGACCAACAAAGTCACATGATTGCTCCCGCCTTATAAATTAGTATCCCATGTAAACGTAGTACATGACGTCATTACTTTAGGTATATTTTTTGATGACGTAAGTCTTCTGCCTAATCATTTCTATCATAGTCTATGAGTTTTATAATAAAAATTGTATAAAAACAGTTGCATATATAATATTGTGTATAAGTTCAAATGGACATGGAACAATAGAATCTAGCTGCAGTTTGAAAGGAAAATAATTATATTTTACAGTAAATCTAATGCACAAATCATGGTTATGCAATAATTTTTATCTAATTCCGTCTTAAAAAGTTGAATTTTAATTAACCTTTTGACGTTATGAAATGTCACTTTTTATATAACTAATGCAAAATGAGTTTTGTAATAGTATATTGTTCAATGAGCATGTAATGTATGCTATTACTCATGAGAATGAAGTATGCATCTCGAGCCGGAAGGCGAGTGATGTAAATCATTCGATTGGGTAATAGCAATTACATGCGAATAAAATACTATACTTCATCCACAACTGGCAAAAAATAACATATTGGTGACATATTTGTATTGAAAAATAAGTAGGTATAGACAAATCTAGTTATCGTTGTTGCAGCAATCTTTTGTTGTAATAAAATTATGAAGTTATTTGACATTTAGCAGAAAAATTTAAAAACAACTATTCAGCTATAGTTTAAGCTTAAGAAGAAAATAAAAGTATGAAAATAATAAAACTAGTGAAACTTTTATGTGGAAAAAAGTAATTTTGTTTGTACTCTCTGAAAGGTAGGTAAGATTTAAATTTGACATAACGATTAAATAATATTATTTCATAGAACTGTCAATATTATTCAATTACCAACTCTAAGGAAGATCATTAATTGAAAAAAAAAGAAAAAACGGTTGAATTATGGGTGTATTATTCGACAGTTGTGGATAATAGTTATTTACATAATCAGTTATGAAAAGAGTGATATTGTTTGACGAACATAAGCGAGTTTTGTAAATTATGTGAGTCAAACAATATCACGTTTTCATAACGTATTATGTACAAAATTTTATGTAATTCCGCTAAAATAATTTTAAAATACTCAAAAGTTTAGGTTTTTATATGACAGCTCAATATACATATTTCAAAATCAATTTACCAAAGCGTTATCGTGAAATTAAATTAATATAATTTTTACCTCTCGCTAAGAGAGGTATTGGAATCATGCTAAAAATCGCATATCCAGATTTTAGCGGATAAGCACGTTTTAAGGTCCCTATAATATGATTATACCATTTTTAAGATGATGTGCATGTGTGTGGATGTTGGAACCACGATTTCTCAAATACTATAAGACATAAAAATATATAACTGCAATTTCCTCAATCCGACATTTCTGGGAAGAGCTGATTAGATTTTGATATCAATTGGACAACCGGAAGTAATAGTTTCTTTAAAAAATCTTCTATTGTTTTTTAAAAATTTCTGTTATTAGTAATATTAAAGAATATAAAAATCTCTATCTGATACATTTAAAATTTTTATTATATCTTCTATGAAGTTAAAGATAGAGAGATATAAATATATAAGATAATAAGTTGCAAATGTATCTCGCAGCCCATGGAAAACAAATGGAAAAATTAAAATGTTTGTAATTGACATAAATGTTAGTATCAAAATCAAAAAGCCATTTACATTACTAAAGACTTTTTCTGGGAAGTACTATTGCGGCAAAAAAAAAAATCTGTTGTGGCCAGCACAAGACCTCTCTCCATTTCCATATTAGGCTATATAAGTATTGTACTGCACTTCGCTTTCGAACCGTCGTTTTATAACAAAATATTACAGAACTTTACCCAAATATTGTTTTTTATTGTATTTAACATGTCTTCTGCACACATATAATTCTAATTATATATATTTTTCATTGTATGAGGAAGTTTCTAAATGTCAGATTGTTCCAATTCATTAACCAGATTGGCGGTATTTCTGATGGATATATGCATTTTACCACAATTTTACCTATAATTTCAAATATTTAATTAATAAAACAAAAAGAAAAATTAAATATACTTCCCAGAAAAAGCTACCAGAATGTCACTAAAACTGTTGATATTTGACAATGACATGTGTCATGTTATAAACATTGGAATTTGTCAACTGGTTTCCTTAGTGCCTTAGCCTCTGCGATTAGTGTACTCTATAAATTATAGTGTCTTTATCTCTAAATCTATGCAAGATATAATAAAATTTTTAAGTGTATTAGATGGAGCATTTTATGTTCTTCAATATTTAATAAAAAAAAATTATATTTAGAAGAATTTTTCTAAGAAACTACTACTTCCGGTTGTTCAATTGTTACCAAAACCTTTTCAGCTCTTCCCAGGAATGTCAGATTGAGAAAATTGCAGTTAAATATTTTTTAAGTCTTATAGTTTTTGAGGAATCGTGTCTACAACATCCAGACATACACACACACACACAGACATCATTTTAAAAATGTTATAATCGGATTCTAGGGACCTTAAATCGTGCTTATTTAATAAAATCTGAGTATGCGAATTTTAGCATGAATCCAATACCTCTCTTAGCGAGAGGTATAAAAGTGGAAACACCTACGTATATCTACTTAGCTGTTTTTATTAATTTTTAACATTGTAATTTGACTTCCATGTCAAAATGACATCAAATAATGTCACACAAGCAGTGGCGTTTCATTATGAAATCCATAAAACTGTTTGTATTTACTTAATTTTTATTTTACTAATTAAATAATTTAATCAAAACAAAGAAAGAGAAATGTATATTACTTACATCAAAAATAAAATATAATGAAAAACAGTGAACACAAAATTATAAACCAAAAAATCAAAAACAAAGAATTAATATTTTTGGGGGCTCCATTTTTTTCATTCAAATGTTGTGGCATTTTAGTGCTTTCAAATTATTTTCATTTAATGTGACATTGACATTTATGTAAATCAATTACAGAAAATTTACGACGCCTATGTTTGAAAATGCTGACAAAGACTGAATTACAAAAATAAAAAATAGGTGTTTCCATTTTTTTGGCCGCATTGTACATTTAATATTTCTTATTTATTATTAATTAAATATTTATAATTATAGATACATAGGTATATTACATATACCCTTCAGAAATACTCATCAATGAATTGGAAGAATCTCGAACATTAGAGTGAATAGAATGAATTACAACATATAAAAATATATAAAGTACTCGTAGATATGTGTTTTTGTGTGTATCATAAATGTCAAATATACCTATGTATATGTAGTGTATTTTGTAACACAGTTGGCGGGACGACAATTGAAATGCATGAACAAAGGGATATATAAATAAATTTCATAAAAATAATAATATTTAATTAGTAATTATTTATATAAAAAAGTACAAATATAACAATATACAATACTTATATAGCCTAATGTAATATGGAAATGGCGTGAGGTCTTGTGATGGCCACAACAGATTTTTTAATTTAATGCTTATGTCAGTGATACATATCATCATTGAAAATGAGTTCTGAATGTAAATTATAGATTGCGTTGATAAAAATAGAAAGTTGTATTGACAAATATAATATAAATGAAATGTAATGTTTATTATTGATGTATTAATAAAGTGTTGTTAAAAGGACATTTCTTCCCTTTATTTCAATTGGTTATGGGCCCAGTCCAAGGCCTGAAAGGTAAGCGATAGTAAAAAGCACAACTTAAAAAATAGAAATCGAAAACGGTGACAATTAATCTACCGACATTTACTGGAGAGAATTTCTCTGTGTGGTTATATAGAATTAATTCAATTCTAGAAGAAAAAGATGCTCTAGATGATAATTTTGACTTAACTAAAGATGACAACAAAAAGAAAGATGTAAAAGCAAAAACAATCATTACTAAAGCTGTAGCAGATAAATATATAGAGTATATAAGAGATGCAACAACAGCACGGCAAATGATAGATTCATTAAAATCTATTTTTGAACGAAAATGTACTCTGTCAAAGTTGTATATAAGAAAGAAGTTGCTGACGAAATTAGATAAAAAAAGAGAAAATGGAAGATCATTTTAGAAAATTTGAGACATTAATAAGAGGTCTAGAAAATACAGGAAGTTAAATGGAAGAGAGTAACAAGGTGTGTTATCTAATGTTAACAATTCCTGAGAAGTATGAGACAGTCATAACAGCAATAGAAACTATAACGGTTGGAGTGACATTGGAATTTATGTAAGCTAGATTGTTGGACGCTGAACTGAAATATCAAGAAACTGAAAAATCTTCTGAAATAAATGATACATCATTTCATGCCAAGAAAATAGACAATTCTAATATTATTTGTTTTAGATGTAAAGAAAAAGGTCATTTTCAAAAATTCTGTCCAAAATTTCATTTTCCTAACAGAGGACATTCTGAAAATAAAAAAAACTATAGAGGAAGAAGATATTATCAGTATAATCGAAGATATACAAGAGAACAAGCAAACATATCAGAGAAACAATCAAATCATTCAGAATACACATTTGTAGCCCTTAATACGGAGGCACAAAAGGAAATTAAAACACAATTAATTATAGATTCAGGAGCGAAAGAACATTTAGTAAAAGGAAACCTCATGAAGTATACTCGTATGACAAATATTCACGAATAGGGTTGTTCACGCTTTTCTGATTTTTTAATATGTTAATCTATATAGAAAAATAAGAGATACGTATTTTTTTATTTTGGTAAAAAATACTCCATACAGTTATAAAAAAATCGCAAAGTTCAAAAAATATCATCCCACAAAAAACACTAGTATTTGCTGACGTCATACTCACGGCTTAGAAAGACAGGCCTAGAATAAGTGAAACGGACATAGTGAAAATGCCTGACGTATTTCGTTTCTTTCTAAACACATCCGCGGCAAAACACATGACATAAACATAACCAAGAAAAAGATTGATTCTTTGTTTTTGTTTTGTATGTTTAGGTATAATACTCTTTTCTTTTTAACTGTGTATTACATACAGCAGGTAATGTTTGTGAAATACTATATAATTAAACTTATAAATAATAATTGCACCGTATAAAACGTATGAATCATGACTATCTACGTAAGGCAAATTTCAACTAATCCGCTTTTACAAATTCTGGGTTCATATCGTAAAACAAGAAGAAACATTTGGTTTTAAAAATTATTAGGGTTTGTAATTTCATTTACTTACTTTTTTTCAAATAAAAGAAATAACAAACTCAACTTAACCTGTTTTTCTTTTAAAATTCCCGGCGTCAAGCACAAACATTCGAATGAAGTCAGGACGGACAAACGTTTTTCACAACCAACTCTGTACAACTGTTGTGCGCATGCGTCAGCAGTATGGGTGACGCCATCAATATAGCGGCTCGTTTTGAACATAGTGAATTTTTAATTCATAATTAGTAATATTAGCGTATTAATAATTGCATTTTTTTCTATTTTATTATAATCTATGTGTGACTAAAATGATGACGCAACATGTATTTTTTAAAAAGCGGGATGGTTAAATGGGCCTATTGAAAACAGAAGTTGGTATAAAAATAGCAAACGGAAAAATATTAATAGCTAAGAAAATTTTTCCAAAATTATGTCATAATCTGTTGTCTGTGCGAAAATTAATTCTAACAGGAAAGAAAGTAGTATTTTCTAAAATGAAGTTAAAATAATTGCAAATAATGGTATAATAAATTGTAACACAAATTCAAAACTTTCTTTCTAAATGTAAACTTACAAGAAATAAGTACTTGTCTAATTGCAGCTGATCTTTGGCACAGAAGATTAGGTCATTTGAATAGACACGGTATGAAATTACTAGGATTGCCAGTGAGCAATAATCTTTGTGAAATTTGTATAAAAGGTAAATCTGTTAGACAACCATTTAAATCTGTCACATTTAGAAAGTCAAAAAGAATTGGTGAACTTCATACCGATTTGTGTGGACCAATAAACCCTTCAACAATAAATAATGAAATATATTTTCAGACAATAATAGATGATTTCTCACATTTTACCAAAATTTACTTACTGAAGAATAAGTCAAATAATTGAGATACAAGAATCAGAAGAAGAACAAGAACATGAAAATAGAAATAAGAGAATAACAAAACGACCAGACAAATTGAAAGATTACGAATTATATTCTGCTTATTGCTTAATCACTGAAGAAGATGATCCTACAAGTTTTGAAGAAACAGTAAAGGATAAAGAATGGAGAAAAGCAATCAACAAAGAAGTAGAATCACTGAAAAAATGCAAACTTGTGAAAAAAACTTCATTTCCGAAGAATATAAAAGCAATTGACACAAAATGGATATTCAAAACGAAAAATAATGGTTTTAAGAAGGCACGACTTGTTGCCAGAGGCTTTCAAGAAACGACAACAGAACTATATGCACCAGTTGCGAGATTGTCAACAATAAGAATGTTGATATCATTAGCTCTGCAAGAAAATTGCTCAGTACGACAAACTGATGTACCAGTTGCATTTTTAAATGGAATATTGAAGAATGATGTATTCATAAAGCCGCCAAAAGGACTGAAGACAGAAAAAGACAAAGTTTTAAAATTAAGAAAATCACTTTATGGACTAAAAGAATCACTGCGTTGTTGGAATGAAAGGTTTAATCAATTTGCAATCAATAACAATTTACAGAGATGAAATAACGATTTTTATTTATATTTCAAAGACGATGTAATTGTAGTAATTTATGTTGATGATATTTTATTAACAGGTGAAAGAAACTCAATTGAATCGGTAGTAAATTTGCTTAAAGAAGAATTTAAAGCGAAAGATTTAGGAGAATTAAAAGAATATCTGGGTATAGAAACATGACAATAAAATAAAAATAAATCAAGAAAAAAATATTAATAAAATACTGAAGAAATTTAACTTGGAAGCAAGCAAGGGATCAAATATACCTATGGAACCAAATTTCAACATCAACATAAATCATTCAGAAAATATAATTGAAGTACCGTATCGAGAACTTATAGGAAGTTTAATGTATATTTCCTTGGGTAGTCGACCCGACATAACTTTTGCAGTTTCATTTCTAAGTCAATTTCTAGAAAAACCTACTAATACAACATGGAAAGCAGCAAAGAAGGTATTGAAATATCTGAAAGACACGAAGAATATAAGTTTAGAATATAAACAAGCAAAAGAGAAAGAAATTCAAGCTTATTCAGATTCAGATTGGGCAAGCGACAAACTAAATAGAAAGAGTATGTCTGGATGTGTAACCTCCGTTCAGATTCTTTGGCGAGCTAAAGGTGATTTTTGGCGAGATCTGGAATAACATACGCGGTATGTACCAGTAAGTGCTCGTGAGATGGGTAAGCTGTGCGGTTACTATCTCTATTTCTTTTTTCATTGTATATTGTACATCTGTCTCACTTCCAACTTGTTTACTACTGATAGTTCAGTTTTAAATAAAGTGTGGTTAGAAAAGTATATTTTGTTCATGCAAAGGAAAAAATGGATAAAATAATTTTATAATTAATAATGAAAATGTCATTAAAATAGCAACTATTAAAAAGAGGTTATGAAAACTGACGTGTCACCAGTGAAGTGACCTAGTAATTTTTGGCGAGACACCTTACCCCAGCATACCGAAACTTCCCGATTTCAGTGACCCGGTATGTCGCCAAAAATTGCCTTATATATATATACATCCCGCTATCATTATGGCTTCCTTTCATGGCTGTGAATTATGGCGTCCTTATACGCCGAAATTTTCATATGAATATCATTGCAGCGTCCTTTCATACAACGTGTTTATGGAGTCCGTATATAATTTTTTTTTTTTACATGACTATCAATGCAGCTTCCTTTCATACAACGTGTTTATGGAGTCCGTATATATATTTTCTTTTATTTCTCCGGCTTTATGGTTTCTTGCTGCTTTTATATAACTTTTCCCACAAATTGCTTACATTGCCAATTTTTATTAAACATTATTTTAGATATATTTATTATGTATGTATTAGGTGTGTGAGTATATGTGGTGTGAATGCGTGTGAGTGTGTAAGTGAGTGTGTGGGTATGTGTATGAGTGTGTATTTGGGTGTGTGTGGTGTCTCTGTATGTATGTTTGTGTGTGTGTGTGCGCGTGTGTGTGAGCTTGAGGATGTGTGTGACTGTGTAAAAGTGTGTGAGTAAAAGTAAACGTGCGTGCTTGCATTCGCGCGTGTGTGTGTGATGTGTGCTTGTGTGTGCGTGCGTGCTCTGTGCTTGTGTGTGTGTGTGTGCCTGTGTGTGTGTACGTGAGCACGTGTGCATGCGTGCTCATGCCTGATTGTGAGTGTGTAAGGGTGCGTGTGGTGTGTTTGAGTTTGTATGTATATTTTATATGTGTGTGAGCGAGTGTGTATGAATGTGTGTGTGTGTGTGGGTGTGAATTTGTATGAGTGTGAGCGTGTATGTAAGTACGTGTGTAAGTATTTGTGTATGAGCACATGTTTGTAAGTGTGTAAGAAGTGTCAGCATGTTTGTTAGTATGCGTAGCGTTTGAGGGTGAAAGTGTGTGTGTGAATCTTGCGAGACTGTGCATGTGTGTGTGTGTGTGTGTGTGTGTGTGAGTATGTGTGAGAGTGTATGTAGCGTTTGAGTGTGTGAAAGTGTATGTGTCTTGAGCGTGAGTGATCAGTCTGTGAAAATGTGTTTATGTGAGTGTATGATTGTGTGTGAGTGTGTCTGTGTTAGTGATGCCGCCAGACGAGATATGGCGAGAAACAATTAACTCTCGTCTCGAATTTTCGAGACGAGATATCTCTGCATCTCGTCTCGTCATATTTTTTCTTACTTTTCTCAAATTTATAATCAGAAATAGTAAATAAATGAACATTACAAGCAACATGAATTTAATGAAAGGATACCACCGAATAAAATATTATTTTACTGAGTCTGGTGTTTGAATGGTAGGTAAAAAATATGTACTCTTTAATATCAAGCCTTTATTACCCGTTGTTGGGTGTAGAAATCTGCTTTGTACGCTAATATTGGTAATTATGATTATAATTCGTATAATGCAGATACTTGAGGCAACAGTATACCATAAAGGTCAGTTTTGTGAATTTATTTTTTTACTAAAACAATAAATCTAAAATTAGTGAATAAGTATGAATGTGAATGAAGAGGCGATTAAAATGTTTATTTATACCGACAAATATTTTGTTATTTTATATATTTTAATTAGAAATATTTACGTAATATAAAAGAAATAGTACAATGTAGATCTCGAATTTCTACTCTCGTCTCGTCTCGAGGGCATTACTCTCGTCTCGTCTCGAAAGAGATGAAATCTCGCAGCATCACTAGTCTGTGTGGTATGTGAGTGGTATCTGATTTATGTGTGTGTGTGTCTTTGTATGAAAATGACCAGCTGTGTGTGAGAGGGTATGATTGTGAGTAGGTGAGTGAAAAAGAGTGTGTGTGTATGTGTGTGTGGGAGTTTGTGTTTGTGAGTGTGCAAGTATGTGTGTGTGTGTGTAGTGTGTGTGTGTGTGTGTGTGTGTGTGTGTGTGTGTGTGTGTGTGTGTGTGTGTGTGTGTGTAGTGTGAGTATTTGATTGTGGAACCGTGAGTGCGTTTGTGAGTGTGAAGTGGAAAATTTATGTTATTACAAATATTAAACAGTACAAAATTCTCTATCCAATACGTTTCAAATTATCATTATATCTTCTATAGATTTACAGATAAAAAAATATATATTAAATAATCTGTTGTAATAAATCTCACAACCCAAACAACCCCAAGGTAACCAAATGAAAAATTATAAAATATTTGTGACAGATAAATGTTAGTGTCAAAAATCAAAATACATTACTGGCGGCTTTCTCCAGGAAGGATTTTTAATATCACTTTGGTATTATATTAATTAAAAATTTAGTATTGTAGGTATATTATATACACTCTTTAGAAATATCACTAATCGCCCAGTGAATTTGAAGAATCTCGAACATTTATAATTGTACGACATATAAAGAATTTAAAAGTATACAAAAATATCTAAATATTAAGAATAGAGTAATTGGAATTTTGTGTATATCAAAAATGTAAAATATAACAAATCCTTATACATATAACCTTCATTGAAAATGGCAGGAGGTATTGTGCTGGACACAACAGATTTAGTTTATTTGAATTATGCGCTGAATAAATTTACCAACTTTAATAATTATCAAGGAGCACCAAAATATTTATTTATATTGTTCTTTGACACGGACAGGTAACAATTTTGATAATAGCACACTAAAAAATATTTTGAAAAATGGTTATTTAATGAATACGTTTTTGAACACTAAATAAACAAATAAAATAAATGGTGAATCTCACTAAAATTTATTGAGTGAATAATATTTATTCATTAATTACTGAATGATTTATAGAATGCCAAAATTATTGAAAATAAAATATCTAATATGGAAAAACATTGTTCTACTCCATATTATACCAAATTAGAAAATTAAATTCAAATAATAATTTAAATTGCTCCCCAGAATTGGCAAACGAAGGCATTCACTTACGGACGCTCTACTGTTTTCACAATGAAAGAAAGGACATACGGACGCTCTAATGTAGTCACAATGAAAGTTAGATATACGGAGCCGTATATACGGCTGACGACACCGGACGCTCTAATGAAGTCACAATGAAAGTTAGATATACGGGGCGTATATACGGCTGGCGACACTAGCGAAACTGGTGGGGTATATGGTGAACTAAAAATATACAAAATCTTTCATGGTGGTATCATTAGAGCGTCCCCCTCAACTTTCGTTTTTCGATACTAGATGATTAGATATGATGTTGTGGAGCATCCCAACGGTGATACATTAGAGCGTCCGTATACGGACGCCCTAATGCAACTGGACGCTATAATGATGGTAAATACATAATGTATGGACGCCACATTGATGGTAAGATGTAAATATATATATATATATATATATATATATATATATATATATATATATATATATATATAACATACGCGGTCGCGCTATGTTCCGGCAAGTGCTTGTAGCTCATAGAAAACACATACTAACGTAGCCACAGTTAAATCATGAAGGGATGACATGGTTTTAAAAAAAATGTAAAATGTGGAAAGGAGAACAGGTAACAAGGGTAACTATAGGTAGAACAAACAAATAACAATAACAAAACTAACAACGATAACAAAATATACGTACAATTACACTCCAAGCAAACAAATAAAATAATCAGGCTATCACACAAAGAAAAAACAAATAAAACAAACACAAAACATTACGCGGGATCGCAAAATAGGAAAATTAACTGTTGACACTACAAGATCTGAAACAAAAGTGAATCGTGAAAGTGGCGACACCGTGGCTCAGCGCATAACTAACGACGTCCGCAGCGCCGCATGCGGATAAGCGCTGAACTCGTAGCTGACCGTGCTTGTGAGATGGGTAAGCTGTGCGGTTACTATCTCTATTTCTTTATTTGATAGTAATACCACTAGAGGTTTGATTTGGGATATTTTTTTATTTGTATGAACACTTGGTTGCTTGGCAATTTGTTGAAAAGACAAATCTTTGAAACAAATTGCCATCAAGAAACTAAGTGTGAATATTTATAAATAAAAAAATATTCCGTGTTAAAAATCAAACCTCGAGTGGTATTTCTCAAGATAAATCCACGAGTAAATCGAGAATTCATTTCTTCTTCACGTAATAAACAGAAAAGAAAATAAATTTATTTATTTGACATATCAAACATGTAAATTTATTAAAAAGAGGTTATGAAAACTGACAAGTGTCGCCAGTGAAATGACCTAGTAATTTTTGGCGAGACACCTTACCCAAGCATACCGAAACTTACCGATTTCAGTGAGCCGGTATATCCTATATCGCCAAAAATCGCCTAGAACCACTTCTGAACATCAACCTGCTTGCACATGTGACGCAATGATGCTTCATGCTTCGCTACATAGAAATTAGAAAATAGAGATACTGACCTTCGCTCGTTCGCTCACGGCGTGGTCTCATGTGATTGGTGAAAATAACGAAGTTTGTGATTGCTGGAAATACAACAAGAACTCGAATACGACAAAATCCTATCAATTTTGAACGGACGAAGAGTATTTATTTAAAAATAATTATTAATTTAAATTCTTAAATAATATATTGTCTATTTAAATTCATCATACAACAGCGTACATCAATTTTTACCAGAAATTATATACATATAGGCCATCCAGCGAATCAAGCGGTTTACGTCATAAATACAATATCACTAGAAACAATGACGTCATATATTAAAAAGTTTACATGAGCATGTAAAACGGATTAAAATATATATATGATCTGTGGGTTGCCTTCATAAATCCAAATCTTTCTTAAGAAGGTAACACGTCTGGTATCATTTTTTTTCAGCGAAATCCAATTTTATTTAAAATATTCTGAACGATACTGCTTACGTCGTTATAAATACTTCATTCTTGTAGTATATGCAACAAACCATCTAGTATTATGTGAGATCCTTAACAAAAAAAATACAGAATACTGCATGCCATACAATTTCTAAATGTTTCTCTACATTGCGTATAGCGTTTGCCACACGCTGTACATATAGATTTAATTTTCAAATTATTACTAATAAAAGAACGAAATATTACCTCAATATTACAATTCAGTGAAAGTAAGAGCCCACCAAACTATTTTTCATTTTCAAAATAAGTCAATAAATTAACTACAAGCTCTTGAATTTGACATGACAGAACATTTAACATTTTGTCAATGAACAACGAAACCAAAAACAAAATGAAATCACAATACAGGTTGAAAAGTATAATGTAGACATATAATATTTAGTAATATACATGTTCAGAATTACCAATATTAAAAATATATAATCAAACGTCATTTTGCAAAAATTAACAAAATTTTACTTAATAATAATATTTCCAAATATAATTATTTCTATTAAAGGTTTCAAATACGTAATAATAATAAAAAAACCAATAAAATACCGTTAATAAAATATATTTAAAAATATAAAGAAAATTTCAAAAATCCCTAAACGATGACGTAAACCGCTTGATTCGCTGGATAGCCTATATGTAAATAGTAACATAACAAGAAATATTGTGAATTAATTTGGTGTTATTGATAAGTAGATAGCAATGGGCATACCTTCCAAACAGGGGGACGGCATAAGGGTGCATTCTTTTTGGGAAATTCTTCTCCACGTCTCGGGATTCATTCTCCAATGATGACATTGGAAGAAATCAGGTGTCATGGAGAAACATTCGAAAGGTGTTTCGGCCATACTACCTAGAACCTTTAGCATTCAAAATAAATAAATATTAGGGCATTTTGAAAATAAAATAATTTTTTGTTAGAATTTAAAATTTAAGACAACCAAAATTTTCAAAAAAAATGTAATTTTCTTTCAAACATAACTTCTTATAATTTTGATTTTACTGTATGTTTTGTTTTCTTATTTATTAAATGTAATTAAATAAAACCAGGGCTGGAAAAAATCATTGATTTTAAAAAAAAATCAAATAAATCATGATTTTTTTCTAGTTTTAAAGATCTAGTGGTGTTATTGTACTTTTTTAATTGTTTTAAAAGCAATATAAATATTTTATTCATACACGAAAACGAAATCTGTAATAAACCCAAAAAGATGCATTTGAACTTTTGCATAAATTTAGTATATAACGTACACACGCGCGCGCGTCTTTTTAAACAATACTTACCTAAATAAAATAGGTCAAAACATGAGTAATGAGTAATCTGTTAGAATTCGAATACAGTCCATATTTTTGTTGTTATTTATACTTTTGTAGTAAATAAATTCATTTTATTATAATTTGAATCTTTTTTTCATCTGTGATAAAAATCAATGATTCTTTTTAAAAAATCAGTTGATTTAAATCAGGCCAACCCTGAATAAAACTTGTATCAATATACAAATATAAAATTATTGTGTTCATTTTAATATGTATTTGGAAAAACAATCATTTGCGAAGATATTTTTTGTCCCATAAGTTTTGGCACAAATTTAAACATTTTTTTTTGTAAAAAAAATTCCATACAAGATTTTTGAGCTCTATCTCGAAAAATTTATGATGGAGGATGGGAAGCCCAAAATGAGGACGAACTTCAACGCAGAGTATACAGGAATCTGAAATGTCCCAGATATCGATGTAAATATCGTCCAAAACTCAATGCTAGGTGTCCGTAGAAAGTTGCGCCTATTGGAAGTACACGCCCATCTTTATTTAATTTAAGTTCACAATTTTGTTGCTTATGAAACAATTACTTATTAAGTATTACAAAACTATAAGTAAATGCATTTTTTATTACAAACAAAACTTACGTGACATACGTTAATTTTGGAGACGTCGGTCCTAACCAATTTTCAGGGTAAGCCCTGCCACCTCAACAAGGTTTCTTCACTTGGGCAGGGGACCCTGTCCAAACCTGCGATTCAAAGGAGTTGAGGACAGAGCCACAATCATTTCTTTCTCGAAGGTCTACAGTACAAAACAATAAGTAGCACGTGCTTATTACAGTCAATATTTTCTGGTTTGTTAATAGACGCAATTTTGGCATCCGTCATCAGTCTCAACTTCACATGCGCATACTATAACTAACCGTTAATGATCATTAAATTTTGTAGTGTGTCTCGGGTATAAATCTACTATAAATAAAATGAATAACTACTAATTAAAATAATGAGGATTGAATCGAGTCGATTAAATAACAAAAAATATTATTATGGTATAGATAAAATTATTTTTCTAAAAATAAATTATATGAACATTCTCCACTTACTTCATATAAAACATAAAACTTTGTTCAAAAAAAGAAATTTTAATTATAAAATTATGTAAAAATAACAAAATATAAAAGATGTAATGTAGATACAAGACACAAGTTAATAATAAACAATTTATACTTAAAAAAAAGTAATATTATTCAAATATTGGCCTTCGGTATTGTTCTTTTCATTTCTGTAAATAATAAAAAAAAATTAAAAAAAACAAATTATTTCACTTGAGAAAACTTACTAATTCCTGCGAATTCTATAGGCAATTTGTTAAATTTGGTTCCTATATCGGAATCTTTCACATTTCTTATCACTTTCTTCAAAGAAATTATTGCATCTTTGTAAGACAGATAACGTTTCTGTAAAACTAAAATAAATGCTTTAACTCCAATATATTTTAATATTTTTCTCCTCACATTCATAGGTTTCTCTAAAAATATAATTATTAATTGGTTTCAGAAATAGTTATTTTTGTATTAAGTGCACGAAATGAGTGTTTTCTTTTAGCCGAGACCGTTAGGTCGAGGCAAAAAGTCATTCGAACGCGCCAAAATAACACAAATTTCGCCCGCGAAATACAAACAATATTTTTTCTACAACTGTCAAAAAAAAAAGGAATTCAATAATTTTAGATTTATTTAAGTAAATTATAGGAAAATATTAAAAATAGTATTAATGTGCTACCAATATGAAGCAGTGGCGTAGCGTGACTTTTTTGGTAGGGTGTGCAGAAAAAAAAATACTAAATCAAAATAAGACACATTTTTATTACCATTTGATTAGAGACAGTTTTAAAACTATTTGAATTTATAGACCCATATAAAATAAAAATAAGAAATGTGGGGTGTAATAATAACGAAGAAAATAAATTGAATCAAAACACCCATAAAAATTATAGAATTGCAACTTTAAATACTTTCGTGCGTAGCAGAATGCATAACACTTTAATATCTTTCACCATTCTAGGTTCAAATCGTTCAAATGTTCAGTTGAACACTCGCATGCTTTACCATTATACTATGTATCCCCACCATGGTACTAGCCGCCCGCTCCCTGCATGTCCTAATGTTGGCTAGACTGGTCGTCAGAATTTGTTTTTGAACCTAGCTTTGCGTTTGGTATACGTACAAGGCGATCAGAAAATAAAAACTAAGTATCTGTGTAATATTTTCTATTTAAAATGAGTTTTAGTATAAAATGCATATAAATAGAACATATTACCAGTCAAATCGAGACGTCAATATGAGAATACCTATTTATTTTTTAATACGCGAAGTTTATCTTTTTTTTACGTGTGACAAAATAACTATTATTTTTTCACACGTAAAGAAAGATAAACTTCGCGTATCCATAACAAAGTATAAATGTCATGTTTTTTTTTTGACAGTTGTAGAAAAAAATATATAATACATCATAGCTACCTAAATCTGTCTTTGTTCTAATTAGCATTTTGCGCGTATAGCGAACATAAAATTTTACAATGTCATTCACAATAAACGTATCCAGATTTCGAGGTGTTTTGTTTAAACGCTCTTTAATGGCACAGTCTATTTTAAAAGCAATAGTTATCATTGCTTTAAAATAGTTTTGATAGACAGTCTCTTTTGAGTTGAAATCGACGTTTAACAATATTCTATTAAAATGGTATGTATTAATTTTCATTGAACTTATTTGTCTTAAGTATCTGAAAGATAATTTTTTTAGAAACTAGACCTCATGTGAAAATAAAACTACATGCTGTTTGAAAGATCACTTAATACTCTATAATAGGAGCCTAAATTTATTAGAATTCCTTTCGTGTTCTCAAACGAAAAGTTCTAATATTGAATGCATGAAAGCATGAAACAAATTAACACTTAGGAAGTGATACAACACTGAAAAATGAATAGTGTGCATATTAATGCAGACAATAAGTGCAATATGACAAAATTGTGTTACACTCGTGATAGCAACCACGTAAATATGTCCTGTTTTCGATATCGGTTTTTGCACTGGATAAAAACTAAGTACTCTTGATAAATTTAGGCTCATATTAAATATGTTTATGTTTTTTTTAATGTTTTTATATGTTTTTAAACTATAGACAGCACTAGACGAAGTCAAATTTACACCGCTAGAAGTTACCAAAAAAAGTCACTAGATTTATTTGGCGGGGGAATTGAAATGTTAAAATGAAGGTCACGTCAGCATTTTTACTTTCCAGGTTATATTTTCATTAACCAAAACTATTATAGATAATCTAGTTAATTTATTCATATAAAATCATAAATACATAACTTTTAATTATAAATTAATTAATTGCATTATTTTTTTGTAATTCCTTGATGAATAATTTATCTATTATAACTGTTTTTATTCGTGAAATATTACAAAAAGAGCAATGAAACAAAAGCACGTGCAAATTCAACAAGTGATTTGACAACTGGGTACTGAGAGTTTGACGTTTCAATTAAGTTTGAAGGTTAACTTGAAATTTCGTCTGGTTAAATGCGGCTTCACGAAATAGCGCAGCAGCCAATCACAGGCTTTGCTTTTCTCACTAGAATTTCTAGTTACTGTCTATAGTTTAAAAACAGAGTATAGTTATTTATGTAACAAGTGTGTAGCCGAATGAGGAAATTAGCACGAGATAAAAAATACTATTTACACACGAGTTACATACAATATTATTCCTACAACCGAAATGTTAGTGCTATTTCTCATAATACTGAATGTGAGTATACAGGCATCTTCAAATATTGTTAGCATTAGTTGGCAAGTACATTAACCGAATGCACATGTTGCCTAACAACGTATCTACTTTATCCGCACTAGTGCTTGAAATAGTTATTTACATACCAAATGCGGGAACATCTGGTTCCCGGATGAATGAATACAGAACGATTCCGGGAACCAAGTTCACGCAAGAGGTTTGTACAATATTTTTCGTACAAATTTATAAAACTAATAATTAGTTATTTTTGTACAACTGATATCATTAATTAAAACAAATTATATACACACTTATTTGAAGCCAACAGAGTGATGTGTCAAATTTAAATTTCAATTGTTTTAAATACACTGACATTGCACAGCTGATGGCTGGGACCTTATACTAAAGTTTACCCCAATTTCAATTGTAGTATTATAACAAATTAAAATTTAATAAACTTGTTTAATTTCTTATCTACTTATGGTACAATTTATGTTATGTTTGTTGGTTATATTTTCCACTGTTGTACTGCTGCCCGAAGCCGATAGGCTATTCCACGATACTTTTTTATCTTGAATTACATAAGTATGTAAGATAATATCAGAGTTTAAAATTCCTCCACGTAAGCGAGATATTGAGGTATGAATTATAAATTTCATTTGTGACGTAGGTAATGTGGGTATACCAGAAGTAAATAAACAGTGGTTCAGAGACTTACGAAAAAATGTTGTGCAAATTACAAAATAATGTATATTTGAATTGTAATATTATATTTTATTATTAGGGAAAGAAAATATATTATTGCAATTAATTTATTTTACTTTTTTTCTTATTTTACAAAAACATTTTGATATTCTCGAAGTTAGTACCGCACAGCGCATGGTTGGTGACACAATTTCAAACAAAAATCAAAGCCGTTCAGCAGATAGAGCAACGAACATGCAAAGACAAGAAAATCAGCCGAACAACATCCGAACATATCCGACACACCCGAATAATTATATTCTTAGTTGTAGCGAAGTGAGAGCGGAGCTCCATACAGTCGGTGTTCAAACTTAAATCCTATTTGCTTAAACACCCGTCCACATGTCTTACGTCATCATATTTTTGATAAACTTTTACTCTTTTCGATTAGAGTGGAATAGCCTATTGCTGTCATCACAGGTACAAGTTGTGACCAACATTGTGAACCAAGCACTAAATTTATTATATTAAAATTAAATTTCATTTAATATTCCATCATTTTTTCTTATTTTTATTAAGCTGAAGAGTGTTTGAGAAACTATACTTTTTTATTATATAGTTTTTTACGAAATGCTTCAGATATAAGTGTTTTTTTTTTTCAAAATTTCCCGGTAGCTTATCTAGTGGAGACCTGGGAATTTGACGTTTCGGACGTTGCTTAGGCGACGCGAAACAACACATTTCAATGCATGAGTACGAAAAGTACTTTTCACGCACTAGTGTTTGAAAAGTAACAATTTACACATTGTAGAATGCATAAAGTATATGCTTTACGCACGGTTGTAAGAAAAATAAATTATTGCACTTAATTTATTTCACTTTTTTCTCATTATATAAAAACAAAGTCACCCGAACAGATCCAACAAATCCGAATAAGTATATTCTTAGTTGAGGCGGAGCTTCACTGAGTTTATACTTCGATCTTATCTGCTCAAACACGCGCGTACTTCTCTGCGTCATGAAAAGCAAAACACTGCGTATTTTTTAGAGAAAGTAATTTATAATAAAACAAATGGAATTTTTTGTATTCTTTAACTGTTATCTTTCATATTTCAAATAAACTTTTACTATTTTTGATTACGGTGGAATAGCCTATTCGCTATAATTTGAGACAAACTATACTGTAGAGGGGCTACCGTTACAGATTACATTACAAGTATAGTAGACGCAAAGATGTAAGAGCTAGGGGTGTGGAAGCTACTATAATAGAAGTTAAGTCCAGATCTGCAGGAGGTCTTCTTACCTAGCGTAATCTCGATAGGTATTTCAGATAAATATAAATTATATTAAATTTGAACCAAATCTTATTTTCTGTTAATTACTACTATAAAGTAGCTCTTATATCTTTGCCTCTAGTAGAATGGGGTCCTATACCATAGTCATATTTTAACTATCTTAAATAGGAAGACGAAAATATATATAAATTAATGAGAATTAGTGAAAAAATTTTCTTTAAATATTGACTAGGTCACAAACTATAAGCGATTGAAGATGATTACTAATTGGGTATGACGCGTTAGGTACTAAGAATTTGATTGGTCGCCTGATTTTAAAAAGGAGATTCGCGCGTCTTTAGTGGTCACCTATTAAAAGAATATGAAATGTCATGTTGTTCCATAACCTAACAAAAAATTTAACAAGTTTGTGTTTGATGAATTTGTTTAATTATAACATCTAATAATATTAACAATGGTCGCGTTCAGCCGCACCTAGCAGCTATCTAGCTGCTAGCTAGCGCTAGATAGCAGCGGTCGTGGTAATTCGACTGCCATCCATATACATCTGTCAAATTTAACCTACAAATTATATTTTCGCGGGTAGGACGTTGCCATTTGTGTGAAATAACAACTTAAAATGAATAATAACAATTGGTCTTCTGAAAGGAAAATTTAGAAGACTTAAATATTTAGATATGAGCCGTGTGGACATGGTTTCATATTCATATTGTATTATTTCATATGAATTTGAATTTACTAGCGGACCGTTCAACGAGGTTCGCTAGGTTAGCGAGCTAGCAGCTAGGTGCGGATGAACGCGACCATTAATAATGGTCGCGTTCAGCCGCACCTAGCTGCTAGCTCGCTAACCTAGCGAACGTCGTTGAACGGTCCGCTGACCGACCGCTAGATTCTAGCTGCTAGTCTAGCGGGCTAGCGAAAACAAAATGTGCTAGATGACTTAGCGTACTGCTATAACTGTCAAAAATAGGAAATATGGCGCTAGTAAATTCAAATGAAATACAATATGAATATGAAAATATGTCATATTTGGTAAATGAAAGCAGAGAAATTCACAAACATATTCAATCTGGTAAACTTCTATATACTATATAATATAAAATTTTATTATGAGGTGAGAATAAATTTTATTTTTAGATGGACCGGTCGAATTACCACGACCGCTGTTAGCTAGCAGCTAGATAGCTGCTAGATGCGACTGAACGCGACCAATATATTTATAATTAAGTCAATTTGTAATATTAATTAAATTAATAATAATAATATTAGTTAAATTAATATTGAAACTTTAAAACAGGCCAACACTGGCGCCATCTGTTGTCATGCTTTGTGTAATAATATTGGTCGCGTTCAGCCGCACCTAGCTGCTAGCTCGCTAACCTAGCGAACGTCGTTGAACGGTCCGCTGACCGACCGCTAAATTCTAGCTGCTAGTCTAGCGGGCTAGCGAAAACAAAATGTGCTAAATGACCTAGCGTACTGCTATAACTGTCAAAATTAGGAAATATGGCGCTAGTAAATTCAAATTCAGATGAAATAATACAATATGAATATAAAAATATGTCATATTTGGCAAATGAAAGCAGAGAAATTCACAAACATATTAAATCTGGTAAACTTTTACATATTATATTATATAAAATTTTATTATGAGGTGAGAATAAGTTTTATTTTTAGATGTTAATTTCGCCGCATCATATTTTGAAAAATTAAAAAATAATACTTCAGAAAATCATCCGGATTATACCGAATTACTACTTCTTCGTAATAATTTCTATTGCGAATAGGTTGAATTCTTGGTTCATGATTAGCAATTAATCTTCTGTTTACTAATTCACGACACCAATAGTATTCAGATCTAAATTTTCTTCATTTTCCTCAATCACCAAATTTATCAAATTGTTATTATTCATTTTGTTATTATTTCACACAAATGGCAACGTCCTACCCGCGAAAAAATAATTTGTAGGTTAAATTTGACAGATGTATATAGATGGCAGTACTAGCATTATGGACCGGTCGAATTACCATGACCGCTGCTATTTAGCGCTAGCTAGCAGCTAGATAGTTGCTAGGTGCGGCTGAACGCGACCATTGTCAAACTGTTTCAATGTTCTATAATTTATTAGGAAAAAAAGGTTATTATTTACGTTATTTATACTTAATAATAATTTCTTCATGAATATAACGTATAAGTTTTTATTTACAAACATTTCAGCTATGCAAACATGAAAAAAATTGTTCCCTCTATAACTAACAGTTTGTCCCAATGTTTGTCGATCACTTGTTAGTACCTGCTACGTCACGCACAAATTCATATCTCGCTTATTACGTAAAATTTTTAAGTCGCGTTTACACTAAAATTCTTATTTTATCCTGTTCTTACAGAAAAAAAAAAAATAAAAGAAAAATGGTATAGGACCCCATTAATCACCAATGACTGTCGTAAATGTTGATGCTAAAGAGTCGTTCACACCGGCACAACAAAACGACGAATCCGCCAAATCAGGATAAACAAATTTCCAATATATATATATAAAAATTATACTTACGAATATGGCTTTGTTTGGTTAACAGACTTACTATAATACAATTTTGATTTGTATCTGTAAGTATCTAACTCATTATCGATGTGTATTTCCACTTCTTTTGTTTTTAGATTAAACACTCTGCCATTATATAAAATTCTATAATTGTCTTCAAAATTATCTTGCGTTTTCTCTTGCGATATTGCGGCCGATTGCTCCAATATTTCCTTTACCCTAATAATAATTTAAAAAATCATATAAGATAAAATATACAATATACGCAACGTTCGCACTTATATACCTTATTACTTCATCCTTGTTGCAAGAGCAAAAGAAGTAATCGTCAGCGGTTCGGTGAAAGAAAGTGTTTCTGTTAATAAATTTGTTTAAATGACTCTTATCAAAAAATGACCTTAAATAAAAAACAATTATTTATATTGTTAATAATACTTCTGAATATGAATAATACTACAACCAAAATTGATTTATATAGTAGCGCATACTTTTCATATTTATGTATTATGTAAAAAATGACGAAGTACGCTATTGTATTGAGCCTCTTAATTTTTAAACTCGTTTCCCGCAAACAGTAATTCAGACATAATCAAAAATCGAAACCACAACTTAAATCTAGTGTATTTACTCTATTTGCCAATATAATTAATGTGATTTATAATATAATAAAAAGATAAAAAAATATTTAGTTGAATTTTTTATGTCTAATCAAGGTGATCTTCGAAATGTTTGTGTCAAATTCAATACTGTCGTTTAAAGTTTTTATGGGGTACATACACATAGCATACTACTGTTATTTTGTTACTATAAAAATATATGTTACAGTAAAAACATTCAAAATTCAACAATAAAGTAGATAACTGTATTAGCATATATGAAACCAAATATATGAAAATAAGAAACTGACACTGACAGAAAATAACGCGTTACACACGGCCACGATTCAAATTAACATATCCGAAATAATAAATGAACTTATGTTACAGCGACGGTATTGTCAACGACAAGCATCGTTTTAAAATTAAGGCCGTTAACGTCCTTGTTTAAAATGCATGTCTTAACCTAGGTGGATTTATAACTCGCACAGCACACAGAAAATAATTTAGCATAGCACAGCACAGCATGGCATAGCACAGAATTTACTTAGGGTTTTTATAAATAGCAGACAAACATAGAGTAATGCATTTGGTTATATACATTTGATGGCACTTTTTGTTTGTAATAGTTATTAACGTCATTAGCCGATATGCGGCTAAGGTTTGTAAACCGAGGCGAGAGCCGAGGTGTATAATCAGCAAAGTTCGTTATTTGCATATCGGCCGTGTGGCGTTCAAGATTTTTCGTAATAACATCAAATTTAAACATTTAGAAATAATAATAATAATAATAATAATAATAATAATAATAATAATAATAACGGCGGCCGTTATTTTTATCTTTTCACTTTTGTTTTTAATCTTGTCATATTATAGTAACAGTATAGTATTACGAAATAGTTATTTTCGTAACAAGTTATGAAGCTAAGATATTTGAATTTCATACAAGTTATGAACATTATTTTTTAGACGAGCATAAATAAATTTAACTTTTTTTTTCAAAACTGATATTTAGGTTCAAACGTACTGACAGCTGACAAATGAATAATGTATACATATAGCCAGAAATAACGACATAGTAACCTAGC
Organism: Ophonus ardosiacus; assembly: GCA_943142095.1. Lineage (NCBI taxonomy): Eukaryota > Metazoa > Arthropoda > Insecta > Coleoptera > Carabidae > Ophonus > Ophonus ardosiacus. Next base: position 37,714,722 of record OW964826.1, on the reverse strand, counting down.
AACCGTGTCAACTATTACGATATGAAATATATCGTAAAACTAATATGATATGTTCAACTTTCAGTGTTAGGATACTACGTTGATATGTCATACTTATTACAATGGTCGTCTAAAAAATTATTAACGTACGAAGATATTCTATTAAGGATCAATCTTACAATCTCTGGTTAAAATTTCAACTTCCAGTTAAATAAACAAGTAAAAATATTATTAATATTTCAAAAAATATAATTTTGTTCAAAATAATAATAAGATACCTGCTTAAGTCGCATAATTGTGCTGATAAACGCATTCCTTGCATGAGTCCTCGATTCCATGTATAATATGTATTCTTGTAAACTCGAACTACTTGGTTTTCTAAAGAATTTAAAATAGCATCCCGAGCAACTGGTTTTTTCTGTAAAAATCAAAATATTAACATTTTTTGAAAAAAACAACATTATAGACATATAAATTTGTCTTACATTCAAAAACCTTTTAATAAACGGTTTCAATTTGTCTGAAACAAGAATACTATAATTGTAGACATACATATATTAAATAAATATGTTTAAGACCGTACCTATGTCAATGTTGCTAAATGCATCTTTTAAATCAATTTTAATACCATAGATTGGGTCATCTCCACTAACTTTTACAAAATTACTCCAAGCTGTATACATCTCCCTCTCAAAAGTGGCTCCTTTATTTCTTAATAAGGGCATGACTACTTTCTTGTTTATATCTCTGCAACAATAATTAAAAATACGTACTACAAAAAAAAAAAAAAAAAAAAAACGCATTTCTTAAATATAACTTTTTAATGGAGTAAATTGTAAATTAAATATCCTAACCTCAACAATGATGTGCGCACAATAGGTCGATAAGTGCCCGGTCTGGGCACAATGCTTAATTTTGTTTTACATACCAATTTTTTGTTAGTAATATCTTTAATTGGTATAAGCTGATTACTTTTTATCATCTCATTTATACTCTACAAACATACAAATACTTATATATGACCTTATAAATAATAATAATAATTAATTATCCCTTACCGTAGAATAAAGTTTTTTATAATGATCAATTTGATGATAATTTATTTTATAAGATTTTTTGGCAACTTGAATGAAGAAGAATTTTTTTAAAACTCGCCTTTTAAAAATGTGTATCAGCCATATAATTACCTAAGATCACAAATTATTAGTTATAAATTAGTTATTTGTATATCAAGAGAACGGGAAATCTCTTTTTAGTGTTCCAAGAGAAAAACTGTTATTTCAAAAAAAAAAAAAAAATACTATCAAAATTACAATATTTTACTTTTTCCGAAATTGAAATTACTTTTTACGAAACTGAATTTACTTTTTCTAAAATTGAATTTACTTATTCTGAAATTGCAGTTATTTATTTCATTTTTTTGATTTTTCTGAAAGTGAAGATGAAAAGGTATAAAATTGTAAAATAAGGAATTTGAGACACATTTTGTCAATGTGTACAATACAACGAATACGCTTTAAATTAAAGGTATCACTACGAACAAATGCCAAATATTTAATTTAACTTTTAACAGAAACGTACCGTAGTAACCAGGCACAAAAAAAAAAAAATAAGTAGCACATTCATATTTACCCTAATTATTATCTCTTTCTTGTTTTCTTCTTTTAATTTCTTAAGCCAAGTAACATCAGACAAACGCCATCCTTTTAGTAAAGAACTGTGTGATATGTTTTCGAAATATGAGGCGGTGCAAACTTTTTTAATTATCCCAAAAAACTTCACAAAATTGTGTCGAGAACCAAATATCTTCAGTGGGAAGAGTTGGTGAACCACGTTTTTCATGTGAGATAGATGCATTCGTTCAGGGTAGCGTGCGAAAGTATTAAAATTTTTAATATTTTCAACAATTGCTTTGCTAAATTTTCTTATCATTTTTATGACTTTTTCATTCTAAAATTACGAAATGAAAATACTAATACACAAAAGAGATGGTAATACAAACCTCATCTATCTTTTTAATATTTTGATAGATATTATATTTGTTAAATTTGCATATATCGAAATCAAAATATTGCGAGGAAGACATCTAAAAAAAATAATAATAGCATGAACATAAAACAATAATAATTTTACAATATTAACTGATAAAAAAAATGGTCCAGAGTTAATGCAATAACAATTAATGAAAATGATTCTCCACAAATTAATAGGTATTTATACACCAAGTAAGCTAATATAACAGTTATTCATGAGAAGAAAGTTTGGCTCACGACCCCGTAAGGGCGAGTGAATAAACAATCTTAGCTCACGTGGTTTATACTAGATATTTACATACCAAGTGAGCTAATGTAATGTTTATTCATGAGAAGAAAGTTTAGCTCACGAGCCCGTAAGGGCGAGTGAGTTAATTTCTTCGAGTGAATAAACATTACCTTAGCTCAAGTGGTTTATACAATATTTTATTCAATTTTGACGTTTGAAACTGTCATTATTAACTCCATAGCAACAACTATAAGTACCTATCTAACACTTTATTCACAAGTGAATTAAATTTTTTTAAACCACTCTCACAATTCTTTTTAAGGGGGGGTTTGAATGAAGAGGGTTGCATAAGCAAAAAATCATTTTTTGTTCGTGTCCCCTCGCGATTGTAATAAAAAATAATGAATATTTATCAAAATTTTGTAAATTATATGATTATGTTTGTGTCCTAAAACCATTTTGGTTGAAAAAATACAGCGGATATAAAAAAAAATAATTCATTTCCGGTTTATAACTTAAAATACGTAGACCATATTATATTCAGGACACAATTTATTAAAAACCATAAACAAATACATAAATTTTATAAAAGTGTATGCAACAGGTTTTTAAAACGACACGAACGAAAAATCTACCAAAACAGACTCATTTGACTGCCGCGGCACTGAAAAATAGTTTGGGCATTACCTTACAGATGTCAGCACTAGAAATGTCGGTAATGCAGTTCGGAAAGTAAACATTGAAGCTCTACCTGACTAAGCATGACATTTTTGTAATTTGATTTACAATCTTTTATTACTGCGGCTATTTCCATGAATGGTTTCTTAGAGAAAATAAATCTAAGCTAAAAATGTAAGAGAAATATGTCTCGAAATATTCTATTGTGAACAAATCAAAACATATATTATTAACTATTAGTGATTTTTAGTAAAAGTATTGTTTCACTAAATACAAGAAATAAAGTAATAACAAGAAACAATATACTTTAAGGCAATTGAAATTTATTTTATGGTATCAGCTCTAACATGGTGAAACTTCATTCTTGAATTTGTATTTTAAATAAAGACTCAGTTTTTTTAGTTTTAGAAAAATATTTATATCACGATGACTATAGTTTCGCTACCACAGTAACATCATCATAAATAAAGTTTAAAGTTAAGTAGATTTTCACTCAGTTAGTAATTGATATGTAATCAATTAATCATCATCATTGTGAATGTTTTTGCAAAATGGTAAAATTTTTGATTATGCAATAATTAAATATGAAATAATAATATTAATAATAATACAATAATATTAAATAATTCAAATTATTTACAAAAAAAAGTTTGAAGTTTGAAGTTAAGTAGTTTTTCACTCAGTAAATGATATGTAATCAAAAGGTAAAATTATTGATTATAGAATAATTATTTTTTGTCCCTCAAAGTTTTAGCTTCCAAAATGTATTCCGGGTCTTTACATTTTTTATTATTTTTTTTTTTAATCTATTCCCCAAAACAATTTCCGGCAATATGCAATAATGAAACAGCATCATCAGATCAATATTAATATAACAATATAAACTTAAACACTTACTTATAATTACGAATAAATTTAAGTAAAATACTGAAACAAATAAATATGAAATAATAATAACAATAACAATAATAATAATAATTAATAATATTAAATAATTGAAATTATTTACAAAAAAAGTTTAAAGTTAATTAGTTTTTCACTCAGTAAATGATATGTAATCAAAAGGTAAAATTATTGATTATAGAAAAATTATTTTTGTCCCCCAAAGTTTTAGCTTCCACAATGTATTCCGGGTCTTTACATTTTTTAAAAAAATTTTTTAACTCTATTCCCCAAAACAATTTCTGGCTATATGCAATTTAAATAAATAATATTAATATAACCATATAAACTTAAAAACTTACTTATAACTACGAATACATTTAAAGAAAATACTGAAACAAATAAAGATGAAATAATAATAATTAATAAGAATAATAACAATAATTAATAATAATACAATAATATTAAATAATTGAAACTATTTACAAATAATCTCTACTGTCACTCAGTCGTTATTTTAAACAACTGGTTAAAAAAATTATCTAATAGATATTGATTTGACAACTAAAAATCCAATTTTTTGTTATATATCAACTTACATGATTGGTTAAAGATTATAACCAGTCACTATAAATTAACGACTGAGTTACAGAATAGACTCGTAAATCTTGAACAAGTCTCGGTATGATTTTTGTAATTATTCATAAATCTATCTGCCTATCGCGTCATTATGTAAAACGGTTTTAATTTCTACTAAAAGTGTAAGTTCTTTAGGTTTGTCAACAAAAAAATAAAGTTTTCAGCTATAATTCTTTATTTTCATCGTACAACTAAATTGAAGATAGCTCAGTCCACTGCGCACATCTAAGCTGCATTTATTTTATTAATCAAATAGGTGCGTTCCTCAACTTATGAGAAAAATTATGGGCATATAGTTAAATGACTGGCAAACGAAATATGTTCTAACATAAAAAATGTTTATTTGATTAAAAGCTACATTTTTATATATGTTTACTCATTACACATGTAATATGAAATAGCATTGCTTTGAAAGAAGATATTCATAAATATTTTCCTAGAATATGAATATGGATTTATACTAGAAAGCCCTACTATCACTTTGTATACTATATAATCAACAAAAAGTTAGGAGTTTCCGCACATAAACAGCATAACTCAGGCATCCGCACACCTATATTGAAAACATTACATGGGCATTTTGTAATCCTTGTAAAGCTCATTATGGCTCTGTGGTAGATAAGAAAAGAATTTTAGCTACAACATTAGCCGCAGATTACTGATTTATTGTTCCCGAAAAGGGCCGGTTATGTCGTAAATGACCCACGATTTATCCCCTAATTATCCAGGGTTATAAATTTTTTATACTTGCGAAAGCCAATATTTAGCAGATACAGTGTTTATCTTCTTAGGTCTAGTTGTATAATCCCCAATAGAGGTTTATAATCAGTCAAGTTCGTTATTTGCATATCAGCCGTATGGCGTTCAAGATTTCTCGACATAACTTAAAATTTAAACATTTAGGAATAATAAAATTCTTCTATTTCTCATATTGAACATCTGCTTCGGTTAATTTATAAACTCTCATAGACAACAGTCCATCAATATGCTGTTATTTTTCTAGGAACACCTGATCGTTAATTGTACGCGACTGTTATAAAAAATAACGGCCTAGGTCGTTATTTCTATCTTTTCATTTTTGTTTTAATCCTGTTATGTCATAATAACAGTATGGTATTACGAAAAAAGTTTAACTGCCGGGAAAATAGACAAAATCGAATCGAAATGAACTGTCAAATAACAAATTTATCATTAACCATCTGTACCCGTTACAAATATTTGCAATAAACAATATTAAGGAGAAATGGTATTAAATCATAATTTTTTTGCATTTATAAAGTTTAGTTCTCTGCTACACTGGTTTTTTAAAACTATCCCGCTCTGCTTTTTTGAATATATAGGGAGAACTCTGATTAATTACTCAACACAACACTCAGTTAATAATTAATATAGTTTACATTACTGCAGAAAGCTTAAATACGGAAAATAGAATTTATTTAAAGTTTGATATAAGAGTTATCGTGGATGAAAATATAGTCGCACACACACACATCATTGTAAAAATAGCAAAAACGTGTTCTGGCGACCCTAATTCGTGCTTATTCTATCGAATTTTTGGACCAAAAACATTACCTCCCTTACCGTATGGCGGGAAGTAAAAATAAACTGTCTCAGATCTATCATAGTAGCAATTTATATTGTTGTACAAATTTTATTCTAATAGATTATCAATATTATCCGTATATTCTATTTTCAACGTTTGTCAGTGTTATATTTTATTAACATAATTATGTCATTTTATAATCTATAATGTCTATATATTTTTTTGTCACCATCGCCAACAAATATTTACTGTTGTAGTTCATATGTTCCGTTTGAGTTTTCAATTTTAATTAATTTATTCATTATTTTAATGTGCGGGCAATAAGTATTTACTAGTAATCTACAATACAATGCTTTTATAATTAATATGTTATACTTACTATTTTAATATAAAGAAACAAATGGAAATGTGTATGGTAATACTTAATAACTGGCAGTTAAAATTTTAGGGATTATACAAATTCATTTTATATTATACGAATTACAATGTCTGTGTGTGCGTGAGGATGTGTGTATGTGTATGTGTGTGTGTGTGTGTGTGTGTGTGTGTGTGTGTGTGTGTGTGTGTGTGTGTGTGTGTGTATCTGTGGATGTTTCAGGGATGATTCCTCAAAAACTCTAATACTTAACACCAATTTAACTACGTGTTCCTTAATCTGACATTAATGGCAAGACCTGAAAAAGTTTTGGTAACAATTGGACAATCTGAAGTAGTAGTTTCTTAAAAAAATCTTCTAAATATTATTTTTTGGAAATTTATGTTATTACAAATGTTAAAGAATATAAAATTCTCTATCCAATACATTGAACACTTTTATTATATCTCCTACAGATTTAGAGATAGAGAATTATAAATATGTAAAATAATCCACTGTATTAAACAACTCATGGAAACCAGTTGAAAAATTAAAATGTTTGTAATTGACATAAATGTCAGCGTTGAAAATCCAGAGACATTTTTGAAGGCTTTTTTCTGAGAAGTACATTTAATATTCCTTATCATTAATTAAATACTTAGAAATTTATGAAACTGGGCAGTAATCATGCCTATACACAAATCTAAAAAGGAAAATTGTCGTACATTTCTAGAAATCATTCGTTGAAAGTGAAATGCTACAAAAATGAATGGTTTGCTGTTGCTTTGTCACTGGTTATAAAAGCTTTTATTTACCAGTCATAAAACCCCAGGCCTTGGGTAAAATTTGACCTAAAGAATCTGTATCTTCTTGTTTACATTCAACCTTTTATCTCAGGCTCAAACCTAAGTAGAGACCCGAACCATTCTATCGCCCTCTCTTGGTTAATATTATAAGCAAAAGTGAAATAGTTCATGGCTTGGCCGATATTACTTCGTGTCGCTTTTTCGAAACCCCCCCTTAATTCACTCTGTAACAAATAATGCATTTAAAATAACATCAGGCACGAAATTAACACTCACCAAAGTATTTATCAGACATTATCAGCCATTTTCATTATTTTTCACGGCACAAATGACACAATAAAACTTTTTTAAATAGATGACTTGACGTCTATCAGCGACGATTGTCATGGACAGCCTTCTAACTGATTAGTTTTTTGTTTTGTCAAAATTAAATATTATAATGGTTTTTATTACTATTTTGTCAAAATTGAATAAAATATTGCATAAACCACATGAGCATGAGTTAAGAATGTTTATTCACTCAAAGAAATTAACTCACTCGCCAGTAAACATTACTCTCGACATTACCTTAGCTCACTTGATGTATAAATATCTATTATTCAATTTTGACGAAATAATAATAAAAATCATTATAATATTTAATTTTGACAAAATAAAAAACTAATGTTAGTAGGCTGTGCATAACAATCGTCGATGATAGTCGTCAAGTAATCAATTTAAAAAGCTTTATTGTCTTGTCATTTGTGTCGTGAAAAATAATGAAAATGGCTGATAGTGTCTGATAAATACTGCGGTGAGTGTTATTTTCGTGCCCGATATTTTAAATACATTATTTATTGCAAAGTGAGTTAATTTTGTGAGAGTGATTTAAAATTTTTTATCTACGATAGTGCGTAAAATTGAGGATTAGTTGTTAGTTTTCATTTTGTAAAACGGTTGTTTAGTAACAAGGATTCATTAGTCACGGGTTGCCGAGCAACGTGTGATTAAAATTTTTAAACGTGCTAAATTTGCAAAAATAGGTTAATAGTTTGTTATCATGGCAAACTTTTCTTTTAATATTGTTATCCTAATGTAAAATATTTTTTTTATATGTCTTGAACTTTAGATTCTATCGTTATAAAATACTGTACGATACATATACGTAAAGCATCTTCAAAATCTTAAAAATTCTGACCCATTCGTGACTAAAGTCTAGCTTTGCGTACTTTTAACGTAAATAACTATTAATTCACTTGTGAATAAAATGTTACTTTATAGTTGTTACTATGGAGTTAATAATTGACAGTTTAAAACGTCAAAAATGAATAAAAGAGAATCTATGCAATTAAATATGTAAAATATAATAACACCTATTTATTAATTCAATAAAAAGAATAGAAAAATTGTATTAATCCTAAACGAAACAATTATTACCAAATAATATAATCGTATCAAACAGGATTTATTAAAATAATTACGAGAAAAAAATACTCCTGATGCTAGCGTTATCCCATATATATTGTAAATATAACCAAAAACTACGTTTACATATTTATATAATTAAATATTAATTTTCTAGCATGTACATGTACATAAAACCAAACTTACTTTTCTGTTGATCACAATAATAATTTATTTCTCTGCCTCGGCCTCGATTACAGTGTGCTGGGTGTGTGTATATCACGGTGTTATACAAATCCATGCATATTAACCCGCCTTGCGAGTTCCAACTTGTCTACTAATAAACAATTGCGCGATGCAGGTCGCGTTGTTCCAGAGACCATCAAACAAAAAATAAACCCTGTGTGCTGTTAGGGTTCCACCACGGACTTCTTACTAATATGGACCAATGGACGGCTGAATTCGGGGAGTTTGAGGCGCCAAATTTAAATATAATGAAATACGGCAAAATTGTAAAGAAAATAATAAATAACAATGATATGGTTAAAATAATATTGAATATATTTTATTTCTATATAAAACGATATTTTTTATATATTTAAATGGGAAACTTATTTGAAACTAATTTTAATAACTTAAATGTAAGGAAGATATGGGAACAAATTAATTAATATAAACGGGTCTATTCTGTAACTCTGTGGTTAATTTTTAACTTTTGTGCAGTACTATGCATTCTTATAATACTTATAATACTATAACAATAAGTAATTGCATATATTCTAATTCTAAAATAATTATGAGAAATACAGTTACAATAATGCGTATAAAATATTCTAACTAGACTGTATTGTATAACGCAGTATGCATGCGTCAGTTTGAATAGCTGTCACATTTCTAGCGATAAATACGAAATATGACAGCTATTCAAACTGACGCATGGGTTTTTGGGTTGCGTCGAATTTGTAGCCTTTTTGTATTTATCGGTAAAAATGTGACAGCTATTCGCGATGAAAGTTTAGACGTCAGCGCCACTAGCGACTAAATAGTGAACTTTCTTAGTGGGTATGGGTAAAAAGATCTGTCAATCTCGTGTTTGCTTTGTCATATTTTTGTATAATTTCGCTTTATTTTTTTAAATTTTTATATAAACATAGATTTATAATAATAATAATATAATAATAACAACCAACGACGAAATATGACTAGACAAAACATTCCCTATCCCTCTTTACTGAATGTTTTGATTTCGGCTGGCCAGAAAGAGACAGAGGTATGTTTTATCTAGTTCGTGAATTTCTCACTAGAGGCCACTTGAATATATCAGTGTAATTTGACATTTGCGGTGTTGTTTTCGTGTGACACATTGGTTTTTATTTAATACCAAAGCTTATAAATAATTAAATAAACAAAACATATTGGATATTTTTATAAATTAATTTTACGCTTAAATTCATTTGGCAACACGGATAAGGTACACAAACTGTAATCTTGGCAACCTTGTTGGGGTGGTCCATACAGGCAAATGTCAAAGCCCGCGTCTCATATGCAAAATGGATGCGTTTTTATAAGTTTTTTACAGATTTACAGATCTGTAAAAATTACAGATTAGACCTGTAATCGAAATATATGTATAACTTCTAAATAATATATATTCTAAAAAACTTTCTATTCTAAAATGTCAACGATATTGCGCCTCTAGTGAGAAATGCTCGAATTAAATAAAACATATCTCTATCCCTGTCTGGCCAGCCGAAATCAAAACAAATGAAACTATGTATTGTCTAGTTATATTTGGTCATTGATAACAACTACGATGTTATTGAATATTCTATGAAACTGAAATGATATAAAAATATCACAATGAAATTATTACATAACCTTGTAAGTAGTACCTACCATAAAAGTTCTAATATAAATACTAGATAGATGAAGACAATGCTTATATACAAAAGTATTGTATATTCTTATCGCAAAACACTTAAATTTGTATAATAACACAAATATAAGAGAAATTGCGCAAAAATTATACAAAGTAAACAAGAGATTGACAGATGTCAATACCCTCCAAACAAGTTCATTAGCGGCGCTGACGTCTAAACTTACATCGTGAATAGACCACGTTAGTGTAAAGGTCAATTTGTGGCGGCAAATTCAAACTAAAACTCTTAACTCGCCTCTACCGATTTATACTCCCATATTATTCATACACAGTGAACTCTATTCTACGTACATGGAATGGAAACGTGTATTCCTATAGCATTGTAAGGGGCTGGTCATGCGAACTGTCACAAATTCCACCAGTTCCACCAGTTGACGCATGCATATATATATATATATATATATATATATATATATATATATATATATATATATATATATATTTCTGAATGGGTACTTTTACTAATTATTCACTGAACAGTGGTTATGAAAACATCGTTCTTTGAACAGTTTGGTTGTACTTTGTGTTCATTTTATTTTTTTTGGAAAAATCTACTCGTACTGTGGGTTGCCTACAAATTTTAAGTACCACGACAGCACCGATCGTTTCCATTCCATAGTAGTGTAGAGTTCACTGTTCATACAGGAACAAAAATATGTAATTTTCAAATTGTTCAAAACAACTTTAAAATGCAAATCTTATCTATTAAACTTTATAAATATAAATCTATAATATATTATCTATCTACTTATGTCATATAAATATCTAAAACATCCAAAATTATTAAACAAACTATAATTAAAGCAAGCATGTGCAAATTCATTAAAACGTAGGTCGTAGCTGTTTTCGATTTTATTTAAACCTGAGTTGCGCATGTATTTTCTTCTCTGTCATCACAATTTAGATTGTCAGTGTTGGAATAATTTGTACTTTTATAATCGAGTTACCAATTTAATTACTATGGTAATGCAATAAAAATTTGTTGAATGTATGAGTTGTTATAAAACCTGTCATTAAAATTTATTCACAGATTTTGTACTGTGGCGTTTTATTTGTGTTTATCATATTATTTAAAAGGTTATGGGCCCAGAGTGCTAGAGAGTAGAAATATTAGTTAAAATATTTCCAAGAGTGAATTATTTAAAAAATAAAAATGTCGACTAATATACAGTACCCTTAGCTTACGTCCACAAATTTCTCAAATTGGAAGTTCAGAGTAACTAATATTTTAGATGAAAAGCGAGTAAAAGATGAAATTTGAAATGATCAAATGTTTGGAAAAGGTTTTCGAAAGGAAGTGCATTCTATCAAAACTTAATATTCCACGTAAACTATTACAGCTGAAATGCACTGAAGGACAAGATTTACAGGACCATTTTGTAGCATTTGATGAACTTATAAGAGAATTAGAATCAATGGGAGCGACAATGGAAGAAGAGGACAAAGTATGCCATTTGCTGTTGACATTACCCGAAAAATATGACACTGTTATCACCGTATTAGAGACGACAACAGAAAAGCTTACAACAGATTTTGTTAAAAGTAAATTACTCGATGCGGAATAAAAAATAATGGTAAAATGTCTAGAAAGGAAGATGAATGTTCATTTAGTGCTAATCAAAAACATAAATGTTACACGTGTGGAAGCACAGAACATTTTAAAATTAATTGCCCAAAGAATAGGTATCAGAAGAAATATAATAAAGCAGGGAGCAGAGAAGGATTTAAAAATGACAACCAACGAAAATTGAATAATAATTATAGAAATAATTTCCAGAAAGGGGCCAATATTAGTCAAGAATGTAAAAATGTGTCATTCATTGCTCTGTCATCAGAAACAGAACATAATGCAGGTGACATGTATTTTGTTATAGATTCAGGGGCTAGTAATCATTTGTTTTGCGAAAATATACAAAATTATTTAAGAAAAAATGACATTATGGCAATAAATGCAGTAAATATTAAAATCGCAAATGTGGATATAATTACTGCAAAATATAAAGGAAAACTTAGAGTTCGCTGCTGTCAAACAGGTATTGTGATTAATATTGAAGGACTTATTGTAAAAAATCTAACTTACAATCTTCTTTCTGTTCAAAAAGTAAACAATGCAGGTTTTCCTATTATTTTAAAAGATAAATATGCAAAAATAATGGTTGGTAATATTGCGATTAATTGTAAATTAAATAATTTGTATATTGTTCATTTTAAGATAGAAAATTCTAATGAAAGCGTCATGGTCTCATGGTCTCAAATTTAAATGACAAACTCTGGCATCTTCGTTTAGGTCACATCAACAGAAGAGGTTTGCAACTGATGAAACTCCCTTACAGCAAAGATATTTGTGATTCATGTCAAATGGGCAAGGCCACGAGACTTCCATTTAAAAATGTACAATTTCCACGATCTAAACGTATAGGTGAACTTATTTACTGTGATGTATGGGGACCTACAAATATAACGAGTCTAAATGGTGAGCGCTATTTTTTATCCATTACTGATGATTATTCTCATTTTATTGTAATTTATTTGCTTTGTGAAAAAAGTGAAACTGAAAGTAAATTAGTAGAATACATAGAGCAACAGAAAGCTAAAGGAACTAGAATTTCTTGAATAAGAACAGATTTTTACTGCAGAAAATAAGCAACACCCAAAAGTCGCTCATTTCTAGATGGCAATAGTGAATTTTCGGTTAAGTCGCAGATCGACATATGACACTACCTCCGCATTCAAACAATCTTTTCCTTTCTACATAATTTAAAATGAAATATTATTCTACATGTCTTTGTATTTCTATTAAAAATAAATATGAAAACAATGCATGCATTCTGAACTAAGTAGTTACTTATTTGAAAAAATAAAATACAATTTCTTATTGCAATAAGAAAAGAAAAAAACAAATTATTATTATACGTGTCGTTTTTCAGTATTCAATTTTCAAAACTCTCATCGAGAATCAACTTTGAGAGGTGACGACAGACATCGACGCCCATTGACGTGCACATGCTGGGCGTCGTTATTGACTTCACAATAATTCTCAAAACCATTCATCAAAAAACAATTTCGACGGGTGTTGGAAGATACCGACGCCCATAGACGTCCCGACGCAAGACGTCGTTTTTGAGTTTTCATAAATTCTCAAAACTACTCATTGGAAAACAATTTCGACGGGTGTCGGAAGATACCGACGCCTATAGACGACGCGACGCAAGGTGTCGTTTTTGAGTTTTCATAAATTCTCAAAACTATTCATTAGAAAACATCTTCGATGGGTGTCGAAAGATGCCGACGCCCATAGACGTCGCGACACAAGGCGTCGTTTTTGAGTTTTCATAAATTCTCAGAACCACTCATCTGAAAACAACTTCTACGGGTGTCGGAAGATACCGACGCCCATAGACATCGCGACGCAAGGCGTCGTTTTTGAGTTTTCATAAATTCTCAAAACCACGCATCTGAAAACAACTTCGACGGTTGTCAGAAGATACCCACGCCCAAGGACGTCGCGACGCCGGGCGTCGTTTTTGAGGTATTCATTATATCTCAAAGACACTCATTGGGAAACAATTTCGATGGATGTCGAAAGATACCGACGCTCATAGACGTCCCGACGCAAGACGTCGTTTTTGAGTTTTCATAAATTCTCAAAACTACTCATTGGAAAAAAACTTCGACGGGTGTCGGAAGATACCGACGCCTATAGACGACGCGACGCAAGGTGTCGTTTTTGAGTTTTCATAAATTCTCAAAACCACTCATCTGAAAACAACTTCGACGGTTGTCAGAAGATACCCACGCACATAGACGTCGCGACACCGGGCGTCGTTTTTGAGGTATTCATTCTATCTCAAAGACACTCATTGGGAAACAATTTCGACGGGTGTCGAAAGATACCGACGCTCATAGACGTCCCGACGCAAGACGTCGTTTTTGAGTTTTCATAAATTCTCAAAACTACTCATTGGAAAACAACTTCGACGGGTGTCGGAAGATACCGACGCCTATAGACGACGCGACGCAAGGTGTCGTTTTTGAGTTTTCATAAATTCTCAAAACCACTCATCTGAAAACAACTTCGACGGTTGTCAGAAGATACCCACGCACATAGACGTCGCGACACCGGGCGTCGTTTTTGAGGTATTCATTCTATCTCAAAGACACTCATTGGGAAACAATTTCGACGGGTGTCGAAAGATACCGACGCTCATCGACGTTGCGATGCCAGACGTCATTTTTAAGTTTGCAATAGATTACTCCAAACTTTGTCTCTGTATTGTTTATTTAAATTATATGTTATGTTTTTCTTCCATTATTTTAATTTACTATGAACATATATAAATAGGTTAAGGTCGGAATTTTGAGGAAGTCAGTGCAAAATATTAATATTATTTTGTAGCTAAAATTTCTTTATATTTCGGTGGTATGTTTCACTTCTAATAATTGTCTTACCATTCCACTGTAAATAATAAAATGTTAGATTTTTAAATTTTTTGTGTTTTATTTTACCTTAACTGTATGGCAATAAAAAAGCAAATTTACTTTATGTTATTCTCCTTGTTAGTCAAAGATCCAAACCCTCATAGCGTTCATTTACATTGAACTTTTCGTTACAAAGTAGAAATATACTATATACGAACCCAGTCACATAACAGTTCGGCCGGCTTACAATTTCAATTAAACGCCTTAACAAATAATGATAAAACCTGCACGAATGGTGAGAAATTTCTAGAATTTTTTTTTTTTTTTTTTACTCTTAAAATATATGCTTTGAACATACAAAAACAGAATACTTTATTAAAGTAACTAACTAAGTACAAGTTATAAAACAAAAACTGTGGTCCAACAGACCCGACTGTATGAGTTCGGTCGGAATTTAATATTGAGTTGCATCGCCTGTTTATTCTGCTAGGTATTGTGTCCACTAGCTTTGCACATTCTTCTGGTAGAATATTATCCCATATGTGTTGCAATGTATCTTTTAATTGAGGTAATGTACGGGCCGGATTTTTCCGAAGATGTTTCTTCATATATCGCCAAAGGGACTCAATATGACATAAATCTGGACTAGAAGATGTCCATTGTTAAACGGATATTTCATGCTCCTTGACCCATGTTTGAACATTTTTTGCCATATGACACGGTGGGCAGTCCTGCTGGAAGATGAACTCACCTTCGGTCGTTTCGCAATTAGCGATTGAAGTTAAAAAACTGTCTTCCAATATGTCTCGGTATTTCGATGAGTTCACTGTTACATTACTAAAGTGTATTTACCCACGTCTCTTCCAGACATACAATCCCAGACCATAACAGACGCTGAGAACTTGACTTTTTTCACTAAACAGTCGTTTTGGTAAGTCTCTGCAGATGTACGTAACACTCGTTTCCGCGAGTTTTCTACGCAAACGTCGAATTTGGCTTCGTCACTCTAAATTACGCTGTGCCATTGTCTTTGAGTCCAGTTTCGGAGTTCTGGAACCCATTTCTGTCTAATACTATTTTGTAATTTTGTTAATAATGGTTTTTCTTTTGCCTATTGCAAAAATTAAATAAGCCCTTAACAAATTGTACAAAAAAAAGGTAGTGGAATGTTACCTTATAGAACTTGTATTCTATATTTCGAACAGTTCTCTTCGTTATAGACATGAAAGCTTCCTTTGCTATACTCTCCCTCTGTAGCACAGTTATTTCTTTAGTATTTGACCGCGGATTTTTTTTACTATTCTATGTAAAGCTAGGTTGTTTACTTTTGTAATAGTAGATGGTCGGCCGGTTTTGGGTTTTCTTCCACTCCGACTGTTCTTTTATATAAATTAATGGTCTGTCGAAATAGGAACAGAATGTGAAACAGATATTCGACGTGCCAAAATTCTCTTTATGGGCATTAATGATGGATAAGCGCAAGTCTTTACTTAGAGATTTAGCACGAGGCATTGTATTAGAAAACCATTAATTACAAACCGATAACTAATACTGAGAGGTATTTTGTTTATTTGTGCAATGTTTGTACTTTTTGTTATATAAATTTAGTTTATTAGGCGATTTTAATAGAGTATTCAGTTTTTGTAATTGTAAAGTCTATATTTTAAAATAGACGAAAAAGATTTGTAGAAATTACTCACCATTTAGGTAGGTGTAATAAATTGTTAAAACGTCTAGTAGAAAATGCAAGCCGGCTGAACTATTATGAGCCTGGGTTCGTACTCATTCTTACAGGAAATTTTTAAATAAAATTAAATAAAGGTTGGTGTACCTAGTGAGTGTAATGTATAATATATAATAGTATATTATAAGCCAAGGTTGAGAAGATAATCATTATTGACCCAGCGCCAATATTGTAACTCGAGGGCGTAGCCCGAGGGATACAAGGCGCCTGGTCAATAATGATCTTCTCAACCGTGGTTTATATACCATTTTTTTCACTACTAGCACATAAATCCTATTTGAATTTTTTTATTGATAATAATCATTTTGATTTGGATAATTACGTTACTTGCTTGTTAATATTTGTTTTTATCTGATGTTTCGCTCATTTCGCTAGTTTGATAACCTCACTTATGGGCCTTGATTTGTATTTGATTTAATTATTTAATAAAAACACTTTGTGCTATTACAGTCAGCAGCCATATTAGTTTATTATTATTTTTAAATAAATCTATTGAAATGTATTTACCTACAAATACAAAAAAAATAGTGATTTATTCATTTCTACGCATGTTTCACATTTTCACCAAAACAGCACAGTGGCCAGGCGAGGCGGCAGCGTAGAGCGTAGGTTAATTTAAAATTAAGCGACACATTACATACTTGCGGTAAAGATACCACCAATAGCAGGTACTTCAGGAAAAGGTATCTTCTCTGTAGAGTAATACGATGCTCCCTACGATTTTTACATTCAAGATTATTTCTAATTATGTGTATTTAAATACGAATTATAGTATACAAATAATGCATGAATGAATGAATGACTGTTGGTGTCTAAAAGTATAAATTAGATTACAAGTTAATTATGTTACTAAATTTATTATTTCCTTCCTAACCTTTATTACAAATCTATCTTTAGACATATGTAACAACAATTGATATTGAATAATGACTTTATTAATATAAAAAGCTATTTATATAATTATCGAGTGTCCGAACATATAGTTGTTAGGGCTCCTTTATATAAAAAATCTGATGTGGCCAACACAAAACCTCCCGCTATTGAATTTTTATTAATTTAAATATATACTTACGTATTTACTACCGCTGCAAACTGTTCCATTGCAGAAAACTATTGCTTTATTTACTATTTTCTTTTTAAAATGTCACTATTATTAATTTGAAGTGATTAGTTTTTTGACAGTGACATTAACTGTCAGCTACATTCATTTGAAATATGAACTGTGTAACAAACGAATTATTGTGTTTCTCTTAGGCTTCGCGACTAATAAAAAAAATTATTTTTAAATTTATGTGTAAAATATACAGTGTGTCCCATTTAGAGGTGCCACCATTGGGATCTCGAGAACTATAAGAGATACGATGTCGGTTAAATGGAACTTTTTATGCGCCTTTGGGAGGCCATCTCAGATGTGCTTTTGTTTTTCCAAAAATTCTCATAGGGCACTAGATAATGACGAAAAATTGAATATTGTTGATTTTTTCTTTTTCAAATAACTTCTAAACTATTAGTAATTAAGAAAAACATTTCAAATATAAAAGATAGATATTTTTATTAGCTAACCAGTGGCGTACGAAATAAATTTTTATATCTGTAAGTTTTCGATATATAACACAAACTTATATTTTTTTAAATGGAACCCATATCTGATTTTAGTCTCAAAAAAATCATTATTTTTTTCTCTTTTCAATGATGTAAGGGTTATTATGTTTTATATTTGTTTTGCCTTCAAAATTATTATTTTTTCCTTATTTTGTATTAAATTTATAATTATTTTGAAAATATTGGTAGATTTCTATTTAGAAATACTACTTGTATTTAAATAATTTATTTCGTTAAAAAATTTTGCTCAAAACTCGTATCAAACTAATTTTTATATTTTGTATCTGGTCGCCCTTGGCACATTATAGTGTAATTTGTAATTATGAGTCTAGAATGAAAATATTAAGTAATAAAGGCATAAAACAAATTATTTCGATCAAATACAACATAATTAATAAAAATAATAATGTTTTTTTGGGAAATAATAAGAAAGTTCAGGAAATTAAAGAGAAAAATTAAATTTTAGGAGCAAAACAAATATAAAACATAATAACTCTTACATCATTGAAAAGAGAAAAAAATAATGATTTTTTTGAGACTAAAATTAGATATGGGTTCCATTTAAAAAAATATAAGTTTGTGTTATATCTCGAAAACTTACAGATATAAAAATTTATTACGTACGCCACTGGTTAGCTAATAAAAATATCTATCTTTTATATTTGAAATATTTTTCTTAATTACTAATAGTTTAGAAGTTATTTGAAAAAGAGAAAATCAACAATATTCAGTTTTTCGTCATTATCTAGTGCCCTATAAGAATTTTTGGAAAAACAAAAGCACATCTGAGATGGCCTCTCAAAGGCGCATAAAAAGTTCCATTTAACCGACATCGCATCTCTTATAGTTCTCGAGATCCCAATGGTGGCACCTCTAAATGGGACACACTGTATAGAAAAAGTATTAATGTATTCCAGTAGAAAATTCAATAATCTTTAATTTTCATAAGACATAAAATGCGAAAAAATGGCATTTAATGGTATTTTTTGAAGAAAAACCATTATGAGCTTCAGGTAAAGTGCCATTTCCGGTTATCCGATTTACACCAAAATCTAATGGCTTCTATTCATATTAGAATGGGATGGAAATACAAGGTTTCAGAATTTTCTGAATGATAGTATTTGAGTTAGAGTGAAGACAAAATCCTACACATACACACATACATACACACACACATACACACATACACACATACAGACATCATCGTGAAAATGTTAAAAATGGATTCTAGGGAACTTAAAACGTGGTCATTTACTAAAATCTCGATATGAGATTTTTAGCACGATCCCTATACCTCCCTTACCAAGGGTAGCGGGAGGTAAAAAAATATACAATTAAACACTGTTACAATCAGAAAACTTGTAGAATTCGAAATGCGAAAGAATTATTATTTTATGAACTTAAAAAAATAAAACGAGGTAAATTGTATATTCATATGAATATTATTACTTTTATGGCGCCATTTATAACGACGACGCACCTGCTCGTTCTCCGTGCTGTCAAAGGGTTGCTCGGGCGCCAATCAATCGGAACACAGCACAAGGAGAGATGGTCGATCCTGTAAAGGACGCTCTCATAGCGTCGCTGAAAAGGCCAAAAAGGGCTCGGGTAGCTTAGTGGAGACAGAGTTCGTCTTTTGACAATGAAATCAATTGTAATCATTTTTAATATTTTATTAATATATAATAAAACGAGAAGTAATAAATAAAACAAAGCAAAGTAACAATCGCTGGCATTCTAACGGCAAATTATCATTCAAAAGAACGAGCGATACTATGCACGATCAACAATGAACGGGCAACAATGGCACACACCAGGGTTGCGGGAACGAGTAACAATGGCACACACCGAAGTTACGGGAACACGGTACGGTTACAGTGTTGTCAGTTGACAACACCCATCAACAATCGCGATTTCGGCTGAGACAGTGTTGACACACACCAACCCGCTCACCAGGTTCGCGGAAGACGGCACTCACCGTCTAAGGCTCGTTGGAGAGCTAACGCTCCTTTGAGAGACCACACACTTTCTGCCTCTGTCTGAAACTAACGTTCGAGCTCCTATTTATACCCCGAAAAACCGTTAAAAATTTCATAAAAGGTTCAAACACGTTTTTAGCCAACCTGCAAATTCTCGCTAGTTTGAATAAAAAATGTAAAAAATACAATTTCATGTCGGATCGAACCTACGATCAAGTGCACTAGCCACTCGACCACACAATAGCTGATAGGTAAACAATTTTATAAACATTAGCAACTATAACCAAAATATAACAATAGATTTTACAACAAACGACATACAATATAACCACACTATTATCTATATTGTATGCGTAATTCAAAACAATACAAACCAATGAAAAACAGGGTTGTTGTAATTTTGCCCGACCCAAAAAAACCCACCCGGGTTTTTTTAAAAAAACCCATCTAAAAAAAACCACTTTTATGAATTCATATTTTATTAATTAAATATGGCACATACTGATATGGTACACACATATATACATAAATTTTTGTCACCGGCAACATTTTACAATCAATTTCATTTTGTGTACTTCGTGTTTGATCATTTTTAATACATTTTTCATTGCTCTGCGAACTTTGCACAGTGTTTCTTTTATATTTGAGCAACTCCAATCCTTGTGTCAGCATTTTCATTATTTTTTGAGTTGTGTATTAAACATAGTATTTGTTTAACGCGGCTATAACAACTACTGAGATAACTTACACACTTGGATCTAATTGTTGTACACACTTGCATTGCGCAGACTTGCAACTATTAATATTAATTCGTCACTTGTACGCATATACATACTCTAGTTAATTTATTGTTTATTTCATTACAGTTTAAAAAATATATATTAATAATATTAATATCTATTATCTATTACGATGGGGTCCCGTGGCCGCGTGCCTGAGTGTCAGGTCGCGAACCCGGGGGAACCGGGTTAGATCCCGACAGACGCCAAATATTTCCAATTTTAAATGGCACACGTGAGGTGACGCCTGGTAAGCGTCCACACGGTAAAATATATCGTCATCATACCGATGTCTACATGTGCTGTAGATACTGGCACACCCAGAAATGGGTAATATGCCGTGATTATTTATTTATTACGATACTTGTGTATGTGTATTAAGATACTTTATAAAACTAAAGTTAAAATTGATACATAATATAATTCGATGTTTGTCAATAAAACCCGCTTTTATTTAATAAAACCCGGGTTTTTTTCCAAACCTGATGAAAAATGCAAAACATTATTTTTACTTGTGGGATTTGAACTTCGATTTCAATAAACAAACTTTAGCAAAACAACTGATATGCTAACCACAAGGCTACAACGTTATATACGAAGGATAAATTCAAATTTAGTGATCATTGTCACACACGATGCATGTTTATATACTGGAAACAACGTTTTCTTACTGGTTTGGGTTGATGGTATTCTTATAATGGGAGGAAAAGAAGAAGTGAAAAGTCTAATAACTAATCTTAAATTTGAATTCAATGTAAAAGTTATTGGAGAACTTAACTGCTTTATTGGAAGAGAAATAATTCGAGATGATAATACCATTAACTTAGTCAAGAGCAACTGATAAACAAAATTATTAAAAAAATTGGAATGGAAGAATGTAAAACTTGTTCAACTCCGGTGGAAGTAAATTACAATATATGTTCTACAGATCAAGTTGTCAATGTTTTGAAAAGATTGACGTGACGTCACGCTTATGTGTTTTTTATCAAACTGTTTTCATCGTGGACCTAAATGCTCTTGAAATATATGCTATTTTAAGTTATATTTACATAAAATAAATGAATATTATAACACTGTATAAGTCTATATACTTTATAATTACAGGTGTATTTAAATGATTAAGTTTAATGCAAGAAATTTATGTTAAAATAAAAACTGTTTGAAAACCAGTACAGGAATGTTAGCCCCTCCTTTCGAATTTGAATTTCTTAACTTCCATTGGTAGTAACCCCCACCTCATAACACGCTATTTGTTATGCATGTATAGGCGGTCTTTCGGTCGCCAATCAAAATATTATATATGGATTTCATATTAGTGTCGAAGCGCTATAACAAAAAACCCCTTATTTCCGAAATATCTCAATTATACCATTTCATTTTTTTATTAATATTCGTTATGCAGCAGACACATTCGTATTTTTTTTTACTATTTTCCTTTAATTCGATTGAGCTGGAATCCCCTATTATATGAGACCATTATAATATTTTTTGAGATTTAAAAATTCCATTATTTTATTTTCCATTACCATGTTTTTATAAGTTGATATATGAATAAAGTGAAATTTGAATTTTCGTTCACTCTGACCCTTCCCTGTAAGAGGAGAATGTACCACTTTTCATTGGTCGCGTTCAGCCGCACCTAGCTGCTAGCTCGCTAACCCAGCGAACCTCGTTGAACGGTCCACTACCCAACCGCTAGATTGTAGCTGCTAGTCTAGCGGGCTAGCGAAAACAAAATTCGCTAGATGACCTAGCGTACTGCTATAACTGTCAAAAATAGGAAATACGGCGCTAGTAAATTCAAATTCATATGAAATAATACAATATGAATATGAAACCATGTCCACACGGCTCATATCTAAATATTTAAGTCTTCTAAATCTTCCTTTCAGAAGACCAATTGTTATTATTCATTTTAAGTTATTATTTCACACAAATGGCAACGTCCTACCCGCGAAAAAATAATTTGTAGGTTAAATTTGACAGATGTATATGGATGGCAGTCGAATTACCACGACCGCTGCTATCTAGCAGCTAGGTGCGGCTCGTGCGGCTGAACGCGACCATTGCTACTTAAAAGTGAAGCAGTGACCTCTATATAGAGGTCACTGAAGTAAAGATACTTTTCTGGTGGCGTTCAGCCGCACCTAGCTGCTAGCTCGGTAACCTAGCGAACGTCATTGAACGTCCGCTGACCGACCTCTAGATTCTAGCTGCTAGTCTAGCGGGCTAGCGAAAACAAAATGCGCTAGATGCCCTAGCGTACTGCTATAACTGTCAAAAATAGGAAATATGGCGCTAGTAAATTCAAATGAAATAATGCAATATGAATATGAAAATTATTTGGTAAATGAAAGCAGAAAAATTCACAAACATATTCAGGTAAACTTTTACATATTAGATTGATTAAATATATCGTTAGCAAATAAATAAATACAGGGAATTTATTTTAACATGCAACATATGGTAAATAACTTCCATGGTTACTCACTTTTGTCAAAAAATTACAGCAATGTAATATTTGTCCATTTTAAAATGCAACATACAAAATTTGTAGTTTTGAATTATCAAAACTAATTTCCAATAAATTAGCCTACATACGATTAACAAAAAATCAAAACATGAATGTTGCACATCTTAACAAACTTCAGCTTACAAAAATTCATAACTTTCATGTAATAAATGTTAAAAAATATCCCCATTCCCACTTTGGCAATATTCTAGTCGGTCGTAATAAGAATTGACACCATTTGTGATGTGTTTTGGAGGTATTTCCTGTGCTGCAATGGGGTATTCCACCATAACAAAAATTTTTTAAAAAAATCAATTTAACATAAAGCATGGCTCAATAAATAATAGTTAAAACAATGAAAACATTTTTTAAATAATTACTTTACGAGATATTTCACATTTTCTAAAAGGGAAAATTGACGTCATACAATTGTTATCTTTCTCTCGCAGCGTACTCAGAGCAGTGTGTGTGAGAAAGACAAGTATAGGGGAAATGTGACGTTACACTGATTTTTCGAAAATAAAATACTGTTAAACTAGGAACAATTAAGATTTTTTAATACTATGAATTGCTTCAAAACTGAAGGAAGTTTTATTTATAATGTTGCATTTTAAAATGGACAAATATTACATTGCTGTCATTTTTGACAATAGTAACTATGGAAGTGATGAACCATAATGTTGCATTTTAAAATAATTTCTCTGTATATCATCACGGCATATTACCCATTTCTGGGTGTGCCAGTATCTACAACACATGTAGACAACGGTAATGATGACGATATATTTCACCGTGTGGGCGCTTACCAGGCGTTACCTCACGGGCACTCATAGCTGGTGTGGAGATTGCACCACAGGGGTCACTTTTGTGCCATTTATGGCCGTTTGCACCAACAAGGCTTAAATTTTAAACTAGGCTTAAACAAAAAAATGCAAATCGAAATTTTGACGTCAATACATTATACTTCATTTGACATTTCATTTCGATGCAATATTGTCAATTTAAGCCGAGTTTAATATTTAAGTTACGTTGGTGCAAACGGCCATTAAAATTGGAAATATTTGGCGTCTGTCGGGATCGAACCCGGTAACACCAAGTTCGCGACCAGACACTCAGGCACGCGACCACGGGACCCGTGCTAGCAAATAAATAAATATAAATATATCATCACGGCATATTACTCATTTCTCGGTGTGCCAATCTGCTTTATCGCAGATATCGGTAATGATGACATATTTGTACCGTGCGGGCGCTTACCGCGCGTTACCTCACGGGCACTCGTTGCTGGCGTGGAGAGTGCATCCATTCTATTGCGAATAGGTTGAATTCTTAGTTCATGATTAGCAATTAATCTTCTGTTTACTAATTCGTGACACATGACACCAATAGCATTCAGATCTAAATTTTCTTCATGTTCCTCAATCACCAAATTTATCAAATTGTTATTATTCATTTCATATTATTATTTCACACAAATGGCAACGTCCCACCCCCGAAAAAATAATTTGTAGGTTAAATTTGACATGTATATAGATGGCAGTATCTAGCTGCTAGGTGCGGCTGAACGCGACCACTTTGTTTTTGAGGGATTCAATAAATTTTACAGTGGTGAACAAACCATATTTTGTGCATGGATTATAGATTTTTGTACATTTTCATAACCAACTTTATGTTTAGATGTATAAGTTTTAAGTGTTTAGAAGCTAGCCATTTAAATTTATATAATAATAATTTTATCTGTATTTTCTTATTTATTTTTACGTTATCGATTCTGGGATTCTGCAAGTTTTACAACGCCTAATTCCAGCTGTAATTTGACAGCTTTTCCAGAAGATTTGTATAAATTTGTAGTGTAAAAACGAATAAAATATGTTCAAAATGTTTAAATCTGTTTATGATTTTATCAGTTATTGGTATTTCAGATATCTTTTAGTTACGGAATTGTACATGGTTGAAAAATGGGAACGAAGAGTAATGCGTATCCTTTTTCACGTAGTTTGAGGGTTATATACAGAATTTTATCTACCTAGCTATGAGAGGGAACAATAAAATGCGGTCCTTTTATTGTTTGAAGCGTATTTTAATTGAAAAAAAAGTAGTAAGCAACTATACAAATGTTAAGTAATTTCATGGCTAGGTAGATAGCAATTTAAACATGTTTTATACATAAATATGACCTTATATAATCCTTAATACATAGTTAGATTGTGTATTCGTAATTTTCTTTTCTCTGTTATACTTCTTCAATATTAAAGTGGTTTTAAGTTCCGTCAAATATTTGACCAATTCCTGGTTTGAGCAGCCCAATTTAGGGCCCATTGGGCACCCATTTTTGGAAGGACATAATATTATAAGTTGAATGTTTTGCATTTATTATATGTACATTCCAAAGATTTGTTATAAGATGTAGAGGATAGGATATTGAAATACATTTTTATTTGACTGTATATTTAAATATTTTATGCAATTAATAATTATTTATAAATGTAAATAATACTGAATAAGTGCTTATAAATATTATTTGGAACAGAAGCCTCTTATGCCCACTTGCACCAACAAGACTTAAATTTTAAGTTAGGCTTAGACAAAATAATGCAAATCGTAATTTTGACAGCAATATATTGTAATTCATTTAACATTTTATTTCGATGCAATATTCTCAATTAAAGCCGAGCTTAAATTCAAGTCTTGTTGGTGCAACCGGCCATTACAAATATATTTTATAAAGTTCGTTTCCTCGACTTAATTCCCACGTCAACAATCGTTAGCATAATTTTCAAATCGCCAGGGCCTGAAGGGTATTGATGACATATCGAGTGAAATCGTATGATTTTAGAAGTAGTATTCATACAAATCAAAACTGATGGTATAATCTATATTGTGTCAATTATACTATTTATTAAAATTTGAAATATAAATAGTTATTTAGCAATAATAAATTAATGGAATAAATACGATAAAAGCGTAATGAATGAAATATACCTCTTTTTATCGTCTAAAAGCAATATCTTGTAATAATTGTCAACAACCTTGGAAATGTGATATTTGCAATAGCAAAATGCACAATATAATGCTGACGAAATATACAAAACAAATTATAATTATCAATGCCAAATTCACCTTTTACCACATCGAATGACATGAATATTCAAATACTTGAAAATGACTTCCGATACTGCAGTTACCGTACAGTTTCCTTTTCACTTTTCACAGTTGGTTGAACGCCTTCTGTGAAACGCACGATAATGAGATAGCGATTAAGTCTCATATGTCATGTATGTACGACAAAAATGCAAGATAAAAGTTTAGTAATTCTTGCATCAGAAATTGATGACGTGGGGATCACTTTGGAGATATACAGTATGTCCCCGGATTGAGTTTACAAAAGGAAAAAAAATCTTATTTTTGATTTTACGAAAAAATGCCAAGGGAAGAAAAATTTTTGCTTGAATTAAAACCCATGTTTCAGTTATTAAAACTTTTAATTAATGTAAGATTCTCTATTATAACGTTTGGTAAGGGAGGTATAGGGATCGTGCTAAAAATCACATATCGAGATTTTACTAAATGACCACGTTTTAAGGTCCTTAGAATCCAATTTTAACATTTTCACGATGATGTGTGTGTGTGTATGTGTATGAATTTTGTCTTCGCTCTAACTCAAATACTATCATTCAGAAAATTCTGAAACCTTGTATTTCATAATATATCGTCATCATTACCGATGTCTACATGTGTTGTAGATACTGGCACACCCAGAAATGGGTAATATGCCGTGATGATATATTTATTTATTTATTTATTGTATTTCTATCCTATTCTAATATGAATAGAAGCCATTAGATTTTGGTGTAAATCGGATAACCGGAAATGGCACTTTATTTGAAGCTCATAATGGTTTTTCTTCATAAAATACCATTAAATGCCATCTTTTCGCATTTTATGTCTCATGAAAATTAAAGATTATTGAATTTTCTACAGGAATACAATACTTTTTCTATATATTTTACAGATAAATTTAAAAATATTTTTTTTTATTAGTCCCGAAGCCTAAGATAAACATAATTTCTTTTTTACACAGTTCATATTTCAAATGAATGTAACTGACAGTAAATGTCACTGTCAAAGACATTTTAAAAAGAAAATAGTAAATAAAACAATAGTTTTCTGAAATGGAACAGTTTGCAGCGTTAGTAAAAACGTAGGTATTGACATATTTGACAAGAGTTACAGTCATATATATACAAATATCTGATGTGGACAGCACATAACTTCCTTGTACGCCTGTTACACTATACATATTTTGTTAATAATTAAAATATGTATTATAACAGACCCAATCATAAAACTGCACGTATTTGACATAATTTGACATCAACATTTTATTTTTTTTGTTCTTTTTTGTCCTAATCCATAGCTAACTTAATTAGAGAATACAAAGAGCTAATTTAATCATAATTAAAGTTTTCGACGCAGAATTCAATTATCTAAAACTTTTATTTGAAGCATTTATTACTAAAATCAAAATAACACCATTTTTTTCAAGAAAAACTGATAACATCTTCAGGTAAAGTATCACTTCCGGTTAGACTATTTTAACCAAAATCTATTATGTTATTCCCATTGATATAAAAGTCTTATATATCAAATTTGAAAAGTTTTGGATTATATTTTAATATATTTTTTCATTAAAATCTATTATAGGCTTCAAGTAAAGTACCACTTCCGGGTAAACCATTTTAACCAAAATCTATTTTGTTATTCCCATTGATATAAAAGTATTATATACCAAATTTGAAAAGTTTTGGAATATATTTTAATATAGTTTTCATTAAAATCTATTATAGGCTTCAAGTAAAGTACCACTTCCGGGCAGACCATTTTAACTAAAATCTATTATGTTATTTCCATTGACATAAAAGTCATATATCAAATTTGAAAAGTTTTGGATTATATTTTAATATAGTTTTTCATTAAAATCTATTATAGGCTTCAAGTAAAGTACCACTTCCGGGTAAACCATTTTAACTAAAATCTATAATGTTATTCCCATTGATATAAAAGTCTTATATACCAAATTTGAAAAGTTTTGGATTATATTTTAATATAGTTTTTCATTAAAATCTATTATAGGCTTCAAGTAAAGTACCACTTCCGGACAGACCTTTTTAACTAAAATTTATTACGTTATTCCCATTCATATAAAAGTCTTATATACCAAATTTGAAAAGTTTTGGTTTATATTTTAATATAGTTTTTCATTAAAATCTATTACAGGCTTCAAGTAAAGTACCACTTCCGCAAGTTATGTAATGACCAAAAAGGGAGGTGCACAACTAGATGTTATAACAGTTCTAAATACAAAATTTTAACTTTCTACGGCTTCCCGTTTTTCAGTTATGCGAGATACGTACATACGTACGTACGTACGTTCGTACAGACGTCACGACGAAATTAGTCAAAATGGATTCAGGGATGCTCAAAATGGATATTTCCGTTGAAATCTGGAAACCGAAATTTTTCGCGATTAATACTTCCTTTACTTCCTACAAGGAAGTAAAAATATGAGACGGTGTTTAGTGAAGTGTTCATAGGTATATATGTAAATTAATAAAAATTAAATAGCGGGAGGTTTTGTGTTGGCCACATCAGATTTTTTTATCTGAAATTAGAATTAATAATCATTTGTCAATATTTCAAAGCTAACTAATATAATGTTAGATTCAATGTAATAATTATATTATTAGGAGGACAAAATACGAAAAAACGTTATAATGAAAGAACCTTGCATTAATTAAAAGTTTTAATCACTGAAACATACGTTTTAATTCAAGCAAATTTTTTTCTTTCCCTGGTATTTTTTCGTAAAATTAAATATAAAAATTTTTTTCCTCTTGTAAACTCAATCCGGGGACATACTGTATGTACGTTACAAAAATTAGATGAAAATAAATAAAAATGGCACACATCCTACATTTTACCTTCACTATTTTCATTTTCCCGCCATTATTCATCCTTTTTCTGATGCGTTTTCCTATGACTACTCAATGCCGAATAATGCGCGAATTGTTTCCCACACTCGCTACATTGATATGGTTTCGCCCCCGTATGAGTGGTCATATGTGATTTCAACACTCTAGAATCTGCGAATGCCTTGCCACAGATTTCACAGACATGGTCTTTCTGCCCGGTGTGCGATTTCATATGAGCGGTAAGGTGGCACGACATTTTGTAACGTTTGGGGCACACTGCGCAAGCGTAGGGCTTCTCCCCACTGTGCGAGCGCATGTGGATGGATAAGTCGCCGGATCGGGCGGATTTTTTCCCGCAGACTGTGCAGACAAACCTGAAAAGAAAGATGGAGATCCTATTATTTTTTTTATTATTTGTAGATAGTTTATACATGGGTTTAACTACTTTGGGTACAAACTTAAGGACATATACTACTGAAAGTTTCTGCAAACGATGTAAAAGAAGACTCAAAGAATTTTATAAAACGGAAAATAAGTAAATTGCACTTCTTCACATTAGTTTCTAAATTTAAGTGGGCCCTGATAGAAAAAAAGAAAATTATATTTAAATCCTGAAATAACCAACGAAATATGCGCCGTAATCAATTCAAATATTATATCAATTGATTTCATTCTTTATAAGCGTTGTGCGTTATTCATTGTTATATTGTCGTTCATTAAGTTTTACCTTGATATTTCCCTGTTTTTATTCTTTTACGGTTTTATCCAAATGGCGCTTCTTTTAAATATCGAAAATGCTGGTAGATGTTCGAACACAACATGTTCAACGCTTGAATTTTTGTATTACAGAACATGGTCGTAATTTTGAACAATTGTTTTAAGATATTTTTGTTACTGAATTTGTTGTTTTAGTTTGTTAAGTTGTATAACACTATTACATTTTGTTTATTTTCACATAGCCATATATAATATTTGTATAAAAGTTATTTCTAATATTTCTCAATTTTCTTATTTATCTCGAATTTTTTCATATACATTAATAAAAGCTAATAAATCGTTGAAAAGAGAAAAAAAATGGCGGTTTCTAATTTAGTAAAATAATAATTATAGGTTGCCATTTGAAAAATAAAAGTTGATAGTCGTATCTTGTAAACCTAACTTTATAAAAAGTATCTACATCTGCCATCAAATAGAAATATGGGCCATCCAGCGAATCAAGCGGTTTATGGTATAAATACAATATCACTAGAAACAATGACGTCATATGTTAAAAAGTTTACATGAGCATGTAAAACGGATTAAAATATGATCTGTGGGTTGCCTTCATAAATCCAAATCTTTCTTAAAAAGGTAACACGTCTGGTGTCATTTTTTTCCAGCGAAATCCAATTTTATTTAAAATATTCTGGATGATACTGCTTACGCCGTTATAAACACTTCATTTTTGTAGTATATGCAACAAACTAGTATTATGTGAGATCCTTAAAAAAATACAGAATACTGCATACCATACAATTTCTCACTGTTTATGTACATTGCGTATATCGTTTGCCACACGCTATACATATAGAAAGAAAATTTCAAAAATCCCTAAACGATGACGTAAACCACTTGATTCGCTGGATAGGCCATAGTATACCGTGAGTATTTTTTAACGTGAAACATTGGGTTTGCCATATCCATGGTTACGACTTGACATTTGATTGACATCAATGCATTTGCCCGTTCCATTTAAAATGAAACATAGGGAACGAATTTGACATTTGATCGTCAATAGAGGTTAATTTTGTTTAAATAATTATACCTGCATTCTAAATTAAAATTACTTGTAGAAAAAATATAGAGTGCACCTTGTGCTCGAGTGGTTTTCTTACAATATTTAAATATAATATTTCTGTCAATCAAATGTCAAATCATAACTTATGGGGAAATTCAATTAATTTTGTTTAAATAATTATACCTGTTTCTAAAAATTAAATTTAGATGTAGAAAAAATACTGTGTGCACCTTGTACCCGAAATATGTTTAGTGCTCTCGAGTGGTTTTCTGACTCCGCTAAATTTCTTACAATATTTAAATATAATACTTCTGTCAGATTCGTTCCCTATGTTTCATTTTAAATGAAACGGGCGGGCAAATACATTGCTGTCAATCAAATATCAAGTCGTAACCATGGATATGACAAACTCAATGAATGGACGAATATAATTGGTCCAGCAATTGCATTCGGCAATCATTGGCACGCAGCGGTGCTCATCGCTGACAGCGCTGCAGGGGTGCTGAACTTTATATGAGTCATTTTTTCTATTGACTCCGAAAGCGTGACGTCAAAATCGACCGGGAATTACAAAACCTGAAAGTAGGCTTTCGGTTTCTTGACTGCATCTTGAAAGAGTTTATTCTGAACGAACCGAATAGCGCCAAAATTAAATAGCTGTCATTTGTCTTATATGAAAACTAGAAAATTTAATGATGTGATTTTGTCACATATTCCTGTTTTATGTATTTAAAGTAAAAAAAAATAAATTAAAATATATGCGTAATTTGTTTTAAGAAACCTTATATTGAAGTAAATTTTAATAAAGTCCAAGAAATAATGTTATTCGTGGCTCTGTCATTCTTCAGCGAGGACGAAAAGATTTTCCTCTGATTCTATAGTAGGCTATTGTTCAAAGGATTGGTATTCTGCATCTGATCACTTATTCTGCCCGTTCTTACTTTCAATTCGGTTCGTAGTGTTTTAGTCGCGCATGTTATCTCATCTGGTACGATTTTGAACTTTTGCAAATTACAGTAGCGCAAGAAACAAGAACAAGTGATTCGTTTTTCTGCAATAATAAGGTTTTTTGTGGATGAAGAGAGACTTATTGTTCGTGGTGAAAATGCAGTCGAATCAAACCATGGTCTGTGATGTCCATTGTCCATGAAATGGTTTATGACGCAGACCTTAATATTATAAAAGGAAAAGTGCATACTAGTTTTAAAGAGAAATATTATAATGTTGGGGTAAGTTCCTTGTCTGAATCATAAATTTTATCGTATTTGTAATATATAAAATTTTACAGATTTGTTTAAATGAAGAAAAATTCATTGAAAGTGATTCGTGTGCATGTCATTCGTTGCCATCACAGAGCTGCGTTATCTATTCAACATACAACATTTCCGTAACGGATACGGCTTGTTCCTGGTCGAAGAAGAAAACTGATACTACAGTGCAAACAGTTGAAGATCTATATTCTTCAACACCACACAGATCCATTGATCGTACAGTTTCTGAAGAATATGTTGAAGAAACGAATTAGCCAAATTTGGAAAAGCAGTGGGATTTAATCATTGTAAAGTTGCGAGTCACTTTCTCGCTGGTGACTTAATTCTGGCCGAGAAAGGATTTTTAGTAGCCGAACTTTTACCACCAGGCGTTAATTTTTAATGATACCATAGTTTACCGTGGAATAAATTCAGAAAACCAAGAAATATTACGAGGGTAAAAATACAAGTAGAAAAGGCCATAGGAGGAATTAAAACTTTTCAGATATTACATATGATTGCTTTTTTTCAATGCCCCATGCATCATTCATCCTTAAAGTTTGTGGGGCTTTGACAATTTTTTAATACCCGCTTATAAAGAAGTCGAAATATTTTACAATGAACAAAGTATGTAATCGAATTTTTGTAAATATGTACAAAGGCTTTTATTGAATACGTGTTACAGATTTATAGGGTATGTACGAGATGCAAAATAGACTAACTCTTTTATTAATAAACTCATAAAATGGTATCCTTCTTAATTTTCGTTGGCTGTTACGATTTCTCACTACATTTACTAATTTTGCTTATTTTATTTTTGCATCCCCTACAACTCTATAAATTTGTAACACGTATTCATTAACACTCTTTATATTATTTATATGTATGTGACAAATATATTTTATTATATGATAATCTACTTTTCAAATTTTGCATACCTAAGTACTTCTTTTATTTTCCATGTCCAATATTTTTCATATGCATTATTCATTTTATTAATTGATTATATTACAAAATATTGTTATACAATTAGCTTTATAGGAAACAATTTTTAATTCTAAAAAAGTTTTATTTACACTTTACGCTTTGATGACAGGTATTTAAATTTGGCGCTAGTATGGTTCGTTCACAACAAACTCTTTCAAGATGCAGTTAAAAAACCGGAAGCCTACTTTCAGGTTTTTTAATTCCCGGTCGATTTTGACGTCATCACTTTCGGAGTCAATTACTTATAACAAAAAATTTCTTCCCAGACTTACCCTATATATATTCAATATGGAGTGATATAGTAAAAATTTTTAGGCAGAGTAGTCACGTCATCAAAGTTTGTAACTAGATAATGACGTCACGAAATTAATAGGTTTACATGGTACACTAATTTAATTTTAGAAAATAATTGTATTTACCTGCGATGCTAATTTATGTGATCAAGTTAATTTATTTAATAGTCGAATAATAATTGAATATTATTGTAAAATGTAATATATTTCCAATTTATGGTATTGAAAATTCTGTGTAGGGCACACCGAGTCGGGTTTCAGAAGGAATACGGGGAGTGAATGAAGCACTTGATGAAAAATTAGAAAATTAATATTAATGACATTGAATATATTTTTAAAACAATTGATTTGATTTTATTTAGATTTACAATTCTGTAGTGTTATAGAATAGTAAAGAGTAGCACTATAAATTTGATTTATTGAAAATATAATTAAAATAACATTTAAAAAATATATTATATTTGATTGAAAATACTCCAATAATACAACTTACAATTATTAAAATTAACACAAACTAAAAACAGAAAAGTAACGAACTAAAATGACAGCAGACGCTTGACAATTCCGGGAGAAACATGTCATGTAAACGTTTAAATATTGAAATCCAATAGTACCAACATGTGGTGAAAAAATGAACTACAATTATTTTAAATAAATTAAAATTCATTGAAAACATTATGTTCGACTTTAGAATAATTGTAAATTTAATTACAATGTACTTTACTTATAGTATGCAAAAAATAGTATTTATTTTCTTCGTTTTCCTAAACATATACAATACTACAGTGTTTTTTCATTTTGTAATGAAATGATGACGTGACTACTCTGCCTAAAAATTTTTACTATAAAGAAATGGCCGTTTTTAGAGAAAAAAAAAAAACAATAAAAGTTGAATGGGGATTCCACGATTTTTTGATTTTTTTATATGTTATTGTTTTTTAAATTCAGAAATTCCATAAATATTTTTTAATTGCAACGGGCATATAGAAAAACCCCTAGATATCAAATTATGTAAAATAATATAGAGTAGTTTTCAAATAGACAGCTGTATACGTCAAGGCTGTTTTCATAATGAACTTTATTTTTACTTTAACACTTTAAATTAAAGTTGTGTTCGTTTTTATAATACAACTTTAACATTACTTTAAAATAAACAGAGTCTGAAAGTAATTTTAATTAAAGACTTAAAGTGAGCCTGATTATGGAAATGGCCTTTAGTACAAATATTCGTTTTTTTTAAAGAACATCTAAAAAAACCTATAAGAATCAAAAAACTAATAAAGCTGACCTTTTCTCGCCGCTATGCGTCATCATATGAGCTGTAAGTGTACTCGAACTGCTAAATTTCTTTTCACACTTCGTACACGAATACGGCCTCTCTCCCGTATGACTTCTCGAATGTATCGCTAAATTATGTGCATAAACAAATGCTTTCCCACACACTGCACAAACGTAGGGTTTCTCTCCCGTGTGCGTGCGCATATGCGCAGATAAAACAAAACTATGCGCAAACGCCTTCCCGCAAACTGAACAAGCATAGGGTCGCGCGCCTGAATGCGTTTTCATGTGAGATGAAAGGCCCCTTGGATCGGAGAATGATTTAGAACAGACTGAGCATAAGAGGGGTTTTTCTCCTGTGTGGATTCGAATGTGGATAATGAGGTCGGAGGAACCGTAGAAGCTTTTGCCACAGGTTGGGCAGATGTGTTTCTTTTCCAATCTGAAAGAGACATGTATTTTATAAC
The DNA here is from genome assembly GCA_943142095.1 of Ophonus ardosiacus. Classification (NCBI taxonomy): domain Eukaryota; kingdom Metazoa; phylum Arthropoda; class Insecta; order Coleoptera; family Carabidae; genus Ophonus; species Ophonus ardosiacus. The sequence goes on along the minus strand of OW964826.1, from coordinate 37,679,197 downwards.
CTGACTTGTCCTCATTTGTAAGGCCTAATTGCATAGGCGTTGAGATAACAAAGAAAATAACGATACAGGGATTTAAAAGGATAAATTATCAAATAATAATTATTTATGTATCAAGGTACTGAAGTTTTACTTTTTATCACGAATATAGAATTTAGTTGCCAAGGCCGAGGAAAATTAACCATAATATGAGTGATAAATTGGAACTTCAGTGCCGAGTTTCATATTAAATTTTATTTGATATCGAAAATTTGTGAAAATGAAAGGAATATTTTATTTTTATAGGTTATGTTTATGTAACTGTGAATTTGATGTTGCTAACTTCCGAACATTGAGGTTATCGTAAAGAACACTCAAAATTATGTTTTAATTCAATTTTCTTCATCCGAATTGTTTAGTTCGTTCTTCTTGCCCATATTTTTTGTCATTTTACGTACAAATTTACTATTATAATATACCTACTCAAATTATCTTATATGTACAATCATTATTATATGATTGGCAACACTGAAATCGTTTAGTGCCGATTTCTGAGTATTTAATGACGATTTTTGTGCACTTTAAACGATTTTAAATATGGGCCATCAGCGAATCAAGCGGTTTACATCATAAATACAATATCACTAGAAACAATGACGTCATATGTTAAAAAGTTTACATGACCATGTAAAACGGATTAAAATATGATCTGTGGGTTGCTTTCATAAATCCAAATCTTTCTTAAAACAGTAACACGTCCGAAATCAAATTTTATTTAAAATATTCTGAACGATACTACTGCTTACGCCATTATAAATACTTCATTCTTGTAGTAAATGCAACAAACTATCTAGTATTATGTGAGATCCTTAAAAAATACAGAATACTGCATGTATACCATACAATTTCTCACTGTTTCTGTACATTGCGTATAGCGTTTGCCACACGCTGTACATATAGATTTAATTTTCACATTATTACTAACAAATAGAACGAAATATTACCTCAATATTACAATTCAGTGAAAGTAAGAGCCCACCAATCTATTTTTCATTTTCAAAATAAGTCAATAAATTAACTACAAGCTCTTGATTTTGATATGACAGAGCATTTAACATTCTGTCAATGAACAACGAAACTAAAAACAAAATGAAATCACAATACAAGTTGAAAAGTATAATATAGACATATAATATTTAGTAATATACACTAGCGAAAACTCGGCTACGCCGAGTATTCCCTAGGGCTCCGCCGATAGTGTTTTATAATAGTTTTACGTATGTCCAATCCGTCTAGGAACAATTTAAACGCAAAGTGCTACCGCTTAGAGTCTTTCAAAATATTCTTATCCCACCCACCCAAACAACCCACGCAACCTGCCCACTCAAACTGCTCACGCAACCTGCCCACGCAATATGCCCACCCAAACGACCCACGCAACCTGCCCACCCAAAATGCCCACGCAACCTGCCCACCCAACCTGCCCACTCAAACTGCCCACGCAACCTGCCCACTCAAACTGCCCACGCAACCTGCCCACTCAAACTGCCTACGTAACTTGCCCACCCAAAAGCCGATCGAGCTGTCAAAATTTTGACATTTATGCATGACAGCCCTCGATGATACCTCTCATTTGATACCAAACAAGACATGGTTCTGACAACTTTAAGCCAAAAACAAAAGCCGATCGAGCTGTCAATTTTTTGACATTTCTGCATGGCAGCCCTCGACGATACCTCTCATTTGATACCAAACACGACATAGTTCTGACAACTTTAAGCAAGAAACAAAAGCCGATCGAGCTGTCAATTTTTTGACATTTCTGCATGACAGCCCTTGACGTTACCTTTCATTTGATACCAAGCACGACATTGTTCTGACAACTTTAAACAAAAAACAAAAGCCGATCGAGCTGTCAAAGTTTTAATATTTCTGCATTGCAGCCCTCGACGATACCTCTCATTTGATACCAAACACGACATGGTTCTGACAACTTTAAGCAAAAAACAAAAGCCGATCGAGCTGTCAAATTTTTAACATTTCTGCATGGCAGCCCCTGACAATACCTCTCATTTGATACCAAACACTCCATATTTCTGACAACTTTAAACAAAAAACCAAAGCCGATCGAGCTGTCAAAATTTTGACATTTCTGCATGGCAGCCCTTGACGAACCCTCTCATTTGATACCAAACACGACATGGTTCTGACAACTTTAAGCAAAAAACAAAAGCCGATCGAGCTTTCAAAATTTTGACATTTCTGCATGGCAGCCCTCGACGATACCTCTTATTTGATACCAAACACGACATGGTTCTGACAACTTTATGCCAGAAACAAAAGCCGATCGAGCTGTCAAATTTTTAACATTTCTGCATGGCAGCCCTTGACGAACCCTCTCATTTGATACCAAACACGACATGGTTCTGAGAACTTTAAGCAAAAAACAAAAGCCGATCGAGCTTTCAAAATTTTGACATTTCTGCATGGCAGCCCTCGACGATACCTCTCATTTGATAACAAACACGACATGGTTCTGACAACTTTATGCCAAAAACAAAAGCCGATCGAGCTGTCAAATTTTTAACATTTCTGCATGGCAGCCCTTGACGAACCCTCTCATTTGATACCAAACACGACATGTTTCTAACAACTTTAAGCAAAAAACAAAAGCCGTTCGAGCTGTCAAATTCTTGACATTGGAATATTTGTTTTTTACTTAGTTACTTATGGGATGTGTGGCAACACTTTGCAAATGCACATGAATCACGGACATGAACCTTCAAAAATTATAATTTTAAATATAATGTTTTAGGCTTTTTAAACTACTATGGAATAACCGCCCATTACCATAATGCATGTTTATGAATTTAACTTTTTTCAAAATGTCCTTATTTTGTAAATAATTCCATTTAAATGTTCTGATTGACATGTCAAAGAAACGTTTTTCGTCTTAAATTTTTCAAAGACTAAATTTTTGATTTCAAATTGTTTCAAAAAGCCAAAATACGACCTTTAAAAATTTTTAACACAAAAACTATGCACCGTACAGAAAAATGACCTATTACCAGGAAATCAAGTTGAGTTATTCTCTACATCCCACAAAAATTTTCATTAAAATCACTCGCACCGTTTAAGCTGTAGAGACGAATAAAATTTCCCCGATTGTCGTGATGAATTCAATATAGAAATATATATAGATATATAGATAGTGAATTAAATTATTTAGTATAAAAGATGTTCAGAATTACCAATATTAAAAAAATATAATCAAACGTCATTTTGTAAAAATTTACAAAATTTTACTTAATAATAATATATCCAAATATAATTATTTCTATTAAAGGTGTCAAATACATAATAATGTCAAAAAAAAACCAATAAAATACCGTTAGTAAAATATATTTAAAAAAATTAAGAAAATTTCAAAAATCCCTAAACGATGACGTATACCGCTTGATTCGCTGGATAGCCCATAAATTATTGTTTTTAAAATTAAAACTAGATCTTAAACTACACTGTCCAATACAAAGTCCTCTTAACTGGAAATTTTAGAACTAAATATAATACCTGGTTTTAAAAAAAATTCATTTTTTAATTTATGACCTTTATGACCATTGATTAGGAATATTTAATTTTTGATTTGATTGTTGGTAACAGTGATTAACATTTACTTTAAATTGACAATTGTTTAAAAATGTAGACACCAACCTACAATAGAAATTAGGTTTGAGTTCTTTTAAGAACTATACAGGGTGTCTCTTAAATAGAGGGACATGGCTTAACGCTTAACCACATATTCCTGAGGCTAAAATAAGACGATTTAACCAAACTTGCTTCTACCGGAAAGTGTACCATTTAGCCAGTATTCTGCTTCAAAGTTCTTCGAAAAAAAATTAATTTTGCTTATAATAACTGGACGCTTTATTCGATTTGGATGAAATTTGGCATGACAGTTTATATGGTTATAAGTCATCTTTTAAGATGATACTTGTTATTATTAGTGATCCACTAGTGTATGAAACGTAGGTGTCCCAACATTGATTGGACCATAACTTTTTAATGGCCACGCCAATAACATAAAATTATTTTTTTTCAGAAAGATACATTCAATAGCAAACGTTTCTCTCTCTGTGTAATTTGTGATATCGGTTACGGTTCAGACAGATAAAAATCAAATCTGAGTGACTGCATCGTGAATTTTTTATCTAGCAGTCTATTCAAATGTCAAACAATTAATTTTTAATGACAGTAACAATTGTTTATGGGTTGTCAAAATATTCCTTCGCAATATTCAGAAACTAGTAACATCTGTTTGTTCGGCCTAATAGTATTTTTCTACCATTATTATAAATAACACGAATAAGTATGTTAGCTTACTCCTAAATAAGTTGAGAAGATTGACAACTCGTTACTGTCATTAAAAATTAATTGTTTGACATTTGAATAGACTGCTAGATTAAATTTATTTTAAAAAAATTCACGATGCAGTCACTCAGATTTGATTTTTTTCTGTCTGAACCGTAACCGATATCACAAATTACACAGAGAGAGAAACGTTTGCTATTGAATGTATCTTTCTGAAAAAAAATAATTTTATGTTATTGGCGTGGCCATTAAAAAGTTATGGTCTAATCAATGTTGGGACACCTACGTTTCATACACTAGTGGATCACTAATAATAACAAGTATCATCTTAAAAGATGACTTATAACCATATAAACTGTCATGCCAAATTTCATCCAAATCGAATAAAGCGTCCAGTTATAATAAGCAAAATTAATTTTTTTTCGAAGAACTTTGAAGCAGAATACTGGCTAAATGGTACACTTTCCGGTAGAAGCAAGTTTGGTTAAATCGTCTTATTTTAGCCTCAGGAATATGTGGTTAAGCCATGTCCCTCTATTTAAGAGACACCCTGTATAACATCCAAATGAATTTCATAAAGTATATATTAAACAAGCAAAATAGAAAAAAAATCATAGTGGCCAGTTCTTTCTTTTTTTCTGTATATGAAAGGGACTATCAAGTTTAAAAAAAGTTATCAGTTTTTAAAATATTCGAGTATTGAAGACCCTTAAGGCTCATTGACAGCTTCGAAATTAAGAAATATAAATAAAATTATAGATAAGACTTCATCGTTGGTGTTCACAGCTTCGTAAATAAAACATCAACTGTCATTTAATTATATGCATAAATAATAAGCAATAATAACAAATTCATACCTCTTAAAGCACTATACGCAATCATATATGCGAATCTTTGTCTTAAAACAGCTTTTTATAATTGTATTTTAATTGAAATTCTTTTCTAAAATCATAAATGACATCTCAAATGACAGTTGTTATGTATGTGCTTATTTTTGTGTAAAATATTTAACATTTGCAAATCCTTGTGCTTATGTCTTATGTTTAATTTTATTTTCGAGAGCTGTGAACACTTTCATAAGAATCTATTGTTTATATCGTTATTTTTATTTTTATGTATAATTTTATTTTTATTTTCGGAGCTCTATTCTTACTACTTTCAAACCATGGTTACGCGGTAATAAAAATAAACCAAAATTGAATTTATGATGCCAAGTCAGAAAGAAACCACATTCGTTTGTATGAACATTAAAGCTGTGTTGAATGACGTAAGCAGTGACAATCAAAACTTGGACTATTTGTATAACATACGTAGTTTTGTATTAACTATTTTATTACAATGTTTATTATGTAAGTATATTTTCAATTATTGACTACGAAAGTTAATTTAAACACAGTCATACAAAAAAGTCTCAAGACAATAGTTTTAATTTATTTTAGGAAAAAATAGTAGTCTAAAATTCAATATATCTAGTTTTCTATTAATCCAAAATGAAACGCATTATATTACGTTATTATAAATGAAAAATAAACAAATAATATAGTTTTCTTATTACAGGTATTATGGGGTTAACATTGAAAGTATTCATAATTTCATGACAAAAAAATCTGATGTGCCCAACACAAGACCTCCCGCTTTTTAATTTTTATTAATTTAAATACATAGCTACATATTTCCTAATGCTGCAAACTATATTAAGTCCCTTTGCATATAACTATTGCTTTATTTAATATTTTCTGTTTAAAATGTCACCATTATTAATTTGAAATGATTAGTTTTTTGACATTTAATGGTATTATTCGAAGAAAAACCGTTATGAGCTTCAAGTAAAGTAGCATTTACAGTTATCCGATTTACACAAAAATCCAATGGTTTCTTTCCATATTAGAGTAGGGTCGAAATACAAGGTTTCACAATTTTTTGAATGATAGTATTTTAGTTAGAGTGGCGACAAAATTCATACACATACATACATACATACATACATACATACATACATACACACACACACACACAGACATCATTGTGAAAATGTTAAAATTGGATTCTAGGGACCTTAAAAAGTGGTCATTTACTAAAATCTCGATGTGATTTTTAGCACGATACCTATACCTTCCTTACCAAGGGTAGCGGGAGGTAAAAATCTGTTGTGGTCAGCACTATACCTCTCGCCATTTCCATTTTATGTCATATACGTACTTTATTGCACTTCGCTATCGAAACGCCGTTTTAATACAAAAATAAAATTTTACCCAAATATTGTTTTTTATTGTATTCTGCACACAAACAATACTAATTATATCTATTTTTCATTATATGAAGAAGTTCTTAAATGTCAGAGATTCTTCCAATATATTAACAAGTTTGGCAATAAGAAAGATTAAATATACTTTCCAGAAAAAGCTTTCAAAATGTCACTAAAACTGCTGATGACAATGACATTTAGCTGTCATTATAAAAAATAATGTTATAAATATTCGAATTTGTCAACAGATTTCCTTGGTGTAGTTTAGCCTGCGCGATGTATTACATCCAATTCTATATATTACAGTGCCTTTATCTCTAAATATACAGGAGATACAATAAAAATTTTAAATGACTCATGTGTAGAATTTTATTCTTCAATATTAGTAAGAAAACATTTTCAAAATATAATATTTAGAATTTATTTTTAAAGAAACTACAACTTCCGGTTGTCCAATTGTTACCAAAACCTTTTCAGCTCTTCCCATGAATGTCAGATTGAGGAATACGAAACTGGTTTGAAGTCTTATGGTTTTTGAGGAATCGTCCTGCCAATATCCAGGCACACACATACATACACACATCCACATACACAGACATCATCGTAAAAATGTTAAAATCGGATTGCAGGGACCTTTAAACGTGCTTATTCACTAAAATCTGAATATGTGAATTTTAGCGAGAGGTAAAAAGTCTCCGTACCACAACAATAACCAAAACATTTAAATAATAAACCATTTATTTATGTTTCATGAAGAATTTTAAAATTTGTTTTTTCGACCAGTAACTAAGCGATGAGCCATTGAATCTACCAAATTTTTGGTCCCCGATGGCATTATATTCTGTCATTCTCCTTGTAATTTATTGTTAAATTCTTTTTTGAAGAATTTTCATCACTCTCTCAATCTGGTTCGTAGTGGGGGATGATTAAGCAAATTTTTAATATTATACAGTAGCCATTCTCTTATAAGACGCGATTTTTTTGTCGAATTGTTTTAATACATGAAATTAAAATTCTGCTCGGCACTTCTTTAAAATTTGCTTTTAAATATCGAATTAGTCTCCGCTATATGTTATCTATGATTGTTACAATAATTACTAATTTTCGTACTCGCGCTAACTAAATATACCCCCAAAACATGGTGTTGTCACTGCTGTATTTAACTGTTAATTTAAATGCCTTAAATTTCAGGATTTGTCCAATTTTTTTGCCTTCGTCTAATATGTATGTATTATACTTACTTTTGTTACCAATAAACCTAATAAATAATTAAAAGTAGAAAATTTCAGGCATTTAAAATTAACAGTTATATTCAGCGGTAACAACATTATGTTTTGGGGGTATATTTAGTTAGCGCAAGTACGAAAATTATATTAATTATTGCTCCAATCATGGATTGCAAAGATTACCTTGATATTTTGAAAGCAAATTTAAAGCAAGTATCGCAATTAAGGTTAGCAATTTTAATTTCATGTATAAAAACGATACAACAAATAATTTGCGTCTTCTAAGTTCTAAGAGAATGGCTATGGTATTGGCGATTCAAATTTACTTTTCCCTCCATTACATATCAGTGTTGTGACATCACAACATTGTAAGAGCTGTCAATCTATCACTGATATAATGAACTTTACGCTTTTTGAAAAAGTTTAAAAACTTGAAACTTGTGTTAAAGAATGTTTTAAATAGCATGTAATCTCTAGAAAATATCTGTGAAGGGGAGGAAAAACTTGAATCGCGAATAATATCGAACATAAGCATAATCATCCCCCTCAGTCACCAAACGTTAACCAGATTGAGAAATGGATGAAAATTATTGAAAGAAACAAGAATATAAACAAAAAAAGAATTTAACAATTAATTTCAAGTAGAATGGAAGAATATAACGCTATCGGTGACAAAAAATTTGGTAGATTCAATGGTTCGTCGTTTAGTTACTGGTGGACAAACCAAAGGAAACTCATCGAAATTTATTTCTTTATAAAACATTAATAAGTGGTTTATTATTTAAATGTTTTGGTGATCGTATGGAGACTTTATTCTCATGAAATTATGTATACTTTCAATGTTTACCCCGTAAAATAAACAAAATAACTATATATAGTATTTACTCTTAAACAGGGGTAATGAAAAGTTAACTATAAAGTAACAAATTCAGTTGTTTTTTAATCACCTCAATATTTCTAAATGGTAGTCATAACAATTATTAGTTAGAGTGATTAAAATTTTGAGTAAATACTACCGATCAATGTATTTTAGACAACTATTTTTCCTAAAATATATTGAAATTATTATCGTATGGGGAATTTTTGTGTGACTGTACCTATTTATATTTTATAGGAAATGTTTAGCAGATTTCAAATATTTAATTTATATTTTTGTATATATTCAAACAATTATTACTTAATCTCTAATTCATAAAAAAAAGGTTCTTACTTGTGAGCCCTAAGATGTCTTTTGAGCAGCTTCAATTCCTTAAAATCTTTTTGGCATACTAAACAAGTATGACAACCTTCTACATGAAATATTTCTTCGTGTGAGATTTGATCCAAATTACCTAAATTTTGACCGCATAATCTGCATAAATTGCCTAACAAAACACTTTATTTAACCCCTAAACAACAAACAAAAAAATATTATTACCATTATCATCATTGGCAATATTTTTAACCACACTTTTCCTTTTCGATTTCCTATTTTTCACTTTAGTTTTTGAAGTTACCTCATCCAATTCCGCATCCTGAACGAATTGTTCTAAATCTAACTTTATTTCCATTTCATCCGACTCTAAAACCTCTAAATTTTCATTATTAATATCATCCTCATATTCGTATTTGATGTCTGATGATTTTTGCGATATAAAACTTCGAAGTTGATTATCTGCTTTTTCACATTGTTGCTTGAAATTATATGCTTCGTTTACTTTGTTTATACATTGTTTACAAATAAAATCGGGTAGTCCGTCTCCAGGAATAATCTGAACAAATGAATAATAAACAATTGAAGAGATGTTGTTTGTTGATTGAGGTTACCTGAACTGACGCACAAGACATTATTATTTCGTTTAAATGATTGTCGAATATGGACAGTAAATCCATGTTGTTTGATAAACATGTGCGGCATATATTGTTTATTTCATTAATTTCCATAATTATTTACTTATAAGCTGTAAAACATCACAAAACTGACCCAAGTACTCAACCTCAACCAAAACATTTGACATCTGTTATATAACCTTGAAAAATGTGACTGACAATATTTGAAATAATTAAATTATTGTTGTTCCAGTTATTAACAAATAATACCCAAGTAAATTTTATTTTAAATGTATGTTGTTTATTTTTAAATAAAACACAAAATAATTGACATATTATTTTCCGTACAGTAATCAACAAAAAAATGTACCAAATTATTTCATTTTGTCTCATATTCAAAATAATTATAATTTATTTTAATTTCTTCCTCTAAAATACTGGTATTTTATAAGTTTATTAAGTTTTCCAATAATATTACATTACTATTTTGCTCATAGATGGCCATACCAATACTGTTCAACTGATTTTGGCTCACAACGAAAACATAGAATAGTTATTAACAAAGGAATGGTTTAAAACAATTATGAAACAAAAATAATTGTTTTAAAATATTTTTAATGAAATTTTAAACAAAAAATTGTTACAAATGTGTTTAAATACGTTTTATTATCGTTAAATATAGGACAAAAATTATTATCTATTGATATTTGCATTTATCAACATTGAAACATTTTTTTTAAAATTATGTATGAATTAACTTCAATATAAATTTTATTGTAGCTCTTAGGAAATCATATTGTGCAATGCAAGTAAATTTTTACCCCTGTCATGCTATAATCATAAAAATAATATTTAATGGTTTTAATAAACCCTTTAATATTTAATATAACATGACTATGCCACCCCATATTCAGTTTAATGCGTATGAGATCATCCCTAATATCCGTTATAAGGATTATAAGGCTTTGTACCCTTAAAAGGACATTGTCCTTCTTGTCAAATTAAAATAATAATGACGGAAGGATAATGTTCTGGCCACATTACTCATTAAATTCTATTATGATTTATTTGGAAATTTGGGATCTAGTGCGTTTGACTGTATGATGTATATAACAAATAGGTAGTTTGTCTTTTGTTTCGAGTTTGTTTCTCTCAATAGGGCACCTGCACGTGACGTTTCAACATGGCGGCCACCAGCTGATCTTGGTCAACCAAACCTTCAATTTGCATTGTGTCTTACGGAGAAATATCGTGCCGTAAGCTTTTATTGTGTTTTTATGGCACTTATTGTTTTATTTGGGAAAAACTGATTAAAGTGTGTAAAAGTGAGTATATGAGGAGTGTTTTCCGTAAAAAATAAGTCAGGACATTCTTACTATTTAATGAGTTCCAGGTTATTAAATTAAAACTAACCCAATCCGATTTTTTTGTGTATACTTTTATTGCATATAAAATAATTTAAACATAATCGGATAGGAACATATTGTATGAATGTTTAAATATATGTAATTTTCTTTAATAATACATATATATATATTTACATCCCACTACCATTGTGGCGTCCCCTGTGTAATTTTCTACATTCAAAGTGACGTCCTTGTGCATAAGACGTCCGTATACCGGACGTCATATGCACATGGCCTTATAAATTTTTTTCTGACATCAGGGGGGCCTCTAGTATCGTATAGCAAAATTTGTTATGGACGTCAGAATGATAGCGGAATGGAAAATGTATATTTTTTGTAGTTCAAAAAAATTCCACTTGCGGCGCTAGTGTCCTCCGGCGTATATACGCTGTATATACTGAAGTTTCATTCCAGCGACATTCTGAACTCCGTACGCTTGGCAACAGTGGAACACTGGGTTACTACATTAGCGCGCAACTATTCTAATCGTATTTAAAGCTACATTGTGCACACATGATAGTATTTAAATTAATATTTATGTAATCAAACTTTTGTTTTGCAAAATCCTCTTAGTAAATACAAAGTCAAAATGTATGGTTTCAATGTAATAAATTTAAAAAATGTAATTATTTAAATACTCGTATCATAAAGCTGAATTATTAATTACAAAATATTGTGTAAATGATTAAATGTATGGAATAAATATGAGAACGGGATACCACAGTGTATAAACTTTTGATCTAAAATACGAAGACCGAAATTTGAAGTGTCGAAATAATTATTAAAAGAAAAATCTGATGTGGCCAACACAAAACCTCCCGCTATTTAATTTTTATTAATTTAAATACATACCTATACGTATTTACTAACGCTGCCAACTGTTCCATTGCAGAAAACTATTGCTTTATTTACTATTTTCTTTTTAAAATGTCACTATTATTAATTTGAAGTGATTAGCTTTTTGACAGTGACATTTACTGTCAGTTGCATTCATTTGAAATATGAACTGTGTAACAAAGGAATTGTGTTTATCTTAGGCTTCGGGACTAATAAAAAAAATATTTTTAAATTTATCTGTAAAATACATAGAAAAAGTATTAATGTATTCCTGTAGAAAATTGAATAAGCTTTAATTTTCATAAGACATAAAATGCGAAAAAATGACATTTAATGGTATTTTTTGAAGAAAAACCATTATGAGCTTCAGGTAAAGTACCATTTCCGGTTATCCGATTTACACCATTAATACTTTTTCTATATATTTTACAGATAAATTTAAAAATAATTTTTTTTATTAGTCGCGAAGCCTAAGACAAACACAATTCCTTTGTTACGCAGGTCATATTTCAAATGAATGTAACTGACAGTAAATATCACTGTCAAAAAACTAATCACTTCAAATTAATAATAGTGACATTTTAAAAAGAAAATAGTAAATAAAGCAATAGTTTTCTGAAATGGAACAGTTTGCAGCGTTCGTAAATACTTAGGTATGTATTTAAATTAATAAAAATTAAATAGAGGGAGGTTTTGTGTTGGCCACATCAGATTTTTATTTTTATTATATTGTAATTTGAAAAATTTTATTATATGCGCTAGTGAGATATGTAAAAATATAAATAATCAAAAGTAATGACTTTTAAAAACACCGAATTTTTATTGCAATCTATATGCAAACTTAGAAAGAAACGCAGATAAGTAAATTAATAATATGTCTATTATTGTAATATCCGTAAAAATTTCAATTTATTGCAAAAATAGCCGAAGTGAATTCAAACGGCTGCTTTTCATATGTTTTCACTATTTTATTGACTTATGAAAAATAATTTGTTGAACAAATACATATTTACTTAGAATAAGCGTATTAAAACCGGAATTGAATATTAATAATAAGCTTATTATTATAAATTTAATAAAAATTTGAATTTATTGCAAAAATAGCCGACGTGTATCCAAACGATTGCTTTTCACATATTTTCACTATTTTTTTTAACATATAACAAATAATTTGTTTAACAAATACCTATTTACTTGAAATAAACATATTAATACCGGAGATTAAATTCATGTTAATCTCATTATTATAATTTTCGTAAAAATTAGAATTTATTGCACAAATAGCCGAAGTGAACCAAAATGGTTGCTTTGCAGATATTTTTCACTGTTTTATTGACATGTAACAAATAATTTCTCATCAAATAAAATTTATACCTCCCGCTGACCTAGGTAAGGGAGCTATAGGGATCGTGCTAAAAATCGCATATAGAGATTTTAGTGAATAAGCACGTTTTGATGTCCCCAGAATCCGATTTTAATATATTTACAATGATGTCTGTAGGTACGTATATGTGTGTGTGTGTGTGCGTGCGCGCGTGTGTGCATGTGTGTGTGTGCGTGCATGCGTGCTTGCGCGTGTGTGTGTGTGCGTGTGTGTGTGGATCTTGTGGACACGATTACTTAATATTTTGAAATTTTGGATACCCATTCTATACTAATGTGGGAAGAGCTCATTAGTTTTTAGTGTATATCGGAAGTATTACTTATACAAACTTTTAATAGTTTTTCTTGAAAAAATACATAGAATATAATAGATAAAATGTATTAACGGATTTCTCGGCGGTGATTGTAAGGAATTATATTGTTGTTATTCCATAAAGTGGTTAATTTTATTTAAATTTCCAATATTTCGTTACACATTTTGTAACTTCATCAGGGAATAAATTAGTTTTAACTGGTGTAATCGCTTGACAAATTGATAAATTCAGAAACATTTAATTTTGTTATTGTTACTTGTTTATGCTCTGCACTGATTTACATATTATTGTAAGAATTTTGACTATATAAGTATAAAATATAAGTTACATCAAAAGAAAACTTGTAAAATTTACTCAGTGAGCGTCACATGTTGGCCGAAATGTGTGGGCCCACACTTTTATTCCCTGATGAAGTTACAAAATGTGTAACGAAATATTGGATATTTAAATAAAATTAACTACTTTATGGAATAACAACAATATAATTCCTTACAATCACCGCCGAGAAATCCGTTAATACATTGTATCTATCAACAAGTACGGCGTTACTTCCTCCTAACACTGAATATAATATTTCAGTAACTTTTAATTAAAAATTAAATATAATGGTACAATCTTGAATTTTACGATAATAGTATTTAGTAAATAACTTACAATATGAATTTATAAAATAAATTATTTATATACATCATCTTGCCTATGCGTCAAACAAAAACAATATTTTAAAAACAATTTTGATATATTTAAACAAATGTCACTGTCAGGAAGCATTACATTACCTTGTGTAAAGATACGAGTACTATTTTGAATTTTTGTTAAGTTTTTCTATTAGTTTTGTCAATATTCGTGATATTTATTTTGTGCATGATATATTTGTTAAATGTAAAATAAAGTTTGTTATGAGTGAATGAAAATATCTGTACTTTTTAATTGTAGATTTTGGGGCTATTTAAATAAATAAATTTAAATAGTTCATTCTTCACTTATTTTCACATATTTACATTTACCTTCAGAGAAAATGGAATTGTTGTTCTTGTACACCAAGTGCAAGAACATTTCACATATCTTACTTGTATACCGGGTATCTACTTTATTTTTGTTATATGTATAAGAAATACAACAGTAAAATTTTAATTTAGAGAAATATTTTTCCTAATAATTTTAGAACAAAAGTGTTAAGTACCTATTAAAAATTACATTTTAAATGACAAATTAGAAGTTCCATTTTCAAATTGCTTACGGATTGCCAAAAGAAATTATCATTATCAAACATTGTAGGAATCTATGATGTTTGCAGCTAAGTATGCATATTGTTGTGAAAGAGTGTGCTTTGGTTTCTACATCAGAATATTGTATTTAATATTGGCAACGCTGCTGGACGTCACTGTAACGGTAGTATGAATAAAAATATACAAATTGGACGTCATAAGTACTGATTATGTATGAAGTATATACTGTGGACGCCGGATTAACTCAGTATGGAGGAGCTCATAATATCGTCAAATGAACGGAAACGTATATCGTTGTAAATCGACTTTATTGAAATTTGAACCGAAATTCATAATCAGGGGGAAAAATAAGTAGATATACTTTATAAAGTCGAAGCCTATCTCTATTCCTTTCGGTGGTTGCCACAATGTCCTAGCCATGAAAGGACGCAGCAATGATAGCGGGATGTAAATATATATATATATATATATATATATATATATATATATATATATATATATATAAAACATGAAAAAATATTTTTTAAATGACAGAATTACAAATTTTTAATGAAGTTTTTTTTAGTAACAGAAAATATATATATATATATATATATATATATATATATATATATTTGTGTCTGTTTTTCACAAAGGTTTAAAAATTAGATAGGTAATCAATTATTGATTAAATATTGATTTTTAAAAGGCATTTATAATCCTCGTCAAAAAAATGTCAATGTATAAGAATCCACATTATGTATCCACTTAAATTTATCGATTTAACGTACTTTGGCTTCCAAAGATTAATTTTTGACGTATAAACTCAATAAACTCATTTATATACAATAAAAATACACAATATGACAATAAGAAAAATGAACTCGAAGTTATATATATATATATATATATATATATATTTCAAATTTAATTTTCTTTATAAATTAAAAAAATCTAATAATTCAATTTATTTTAATTTCAATATTCATGTTTTCATTCAACAATACACATAAAAAAACTTATACAAACTCAAATGAATGTAATACAACCTGATGCTACATGCTACTTATTTCAATTTAATATTTTTAAAAATATATTTATAAATACGACTGCTTTGTTTTACTAGTAAATAATTCATACACTTATCTTTAATTATGGCTAATTACATTTTAAAATAGCATGTATAAATTTAGGAAAAACTGAATTTCTTATACGGAAAACACATTCGCTGCATAAGACGCAATGTTAAACTGAAGCTTGGTTGCCCGAGATCAGCTGATCATCGGCCATGTTGTGACGTAGGTGCAGGTGCCCTATAGTTGACTACTAAGGGCCAGTTTTACAAACTTGGTTAAAAATTAAACTGTCAATTAAATAAATAAAATTGAAACGAAATGAGCTGTCAAATGACAAACTGATCATTGCTGTCAACAGCAAGTAATAATAATAATAATAATAATAATAATAATAATAATAATAATAATAATAATAATAATAAAATGTTTAGGTGATAACAACGACCAAAAATATTTGTTGTTGTTGGGTGATAATCTAATTATGTTTTATATTTTATTTAAAGTTGAATCCCTAAGTTCATTGTTGCGGAGTCCGATTGTTGCTGAGTTTCAGCGATCTGTAATGCCTTTATTGGTCAAATAGGACTAATATTGGTCAATATAAGTATAATTTTATATTTTTTTACGGCAAGAATTTTATAGTTTCTTGGTTAAAGTTAAAGAATTTGGATCATATAGTACGCGCGTCTATTACTTCAGCATCTCGTAAGGGGATTCCACTCATATCGAATTTTTATATAAATTATAAACATAATTATTTCTTCCCATATAACTGTGTTATTGACACAGATTTCTTTTCTACATGTTTTATCACTGTTTTTATAAATACTAAAATATATTACACACTTTCAAAACGCGCAGATTTTTCCCAGGTTGATGACGCAACCGAACCCGGCCCGACATTATAAGTAGGCTCATCATTAAACCAGTGACTGCCAAACTGTTCCACTGGAGTACTTGGTTATGGGTTTACGCGTCTATTATTTTTACAAATACTTAAAAACTAATAAACTGTAAGTATAATATACTAAATTTAAGATAAGTAAAAGAAAAGAAAATAAGAACAAAATGAAATTTTCAAATTTAATGGCTGTACAACATTGACAAATGGTTTAGAGAACCTCTGATAACAATAGCCAAGACAGTAGCTGCTGAGAGAGAAAGCACGATATAATGTCTCCACCACTGGGTTCACTTACGTCGTAAGGCGGGAAACATTGGATATCAAATATTTGCCATTATTTTTCTTCCAAAAGAAGCAGAATTTTAAAAAAAGAAAAATTAGGGAATTTCTGAATTTAAAAATATACTAGAACATATCAAAAAATCGTGGAATCCCCCATTCATTTGTTTGTAACGAAATTTTTTTGTTATTTTAATTGATTTCTAAATAAAAAAAAAGGTATAAAAAACGCGGTAGGGTAGTAGCTTCTCTTATTTATAAATTTCTCTTTCTGGGGCGAACGCATTACAAATGTAATTTTCTTCACGACTGAGGTGGAAACTGTGTTATTACTCTTATAAAATATGCCATGCCATTTATTAAAACAGCTTTTGGTGTGGGTGTTCCAGAGATCAGATGACAGAATAAGGCATGTTGCCTCCGGTTACAAACAATGGAATTAAACAACTGAAATTTGATCACTCAGGGAGTGAATATTAAAGACAATTTTTAAAAATCAATACAAACTTAAAAATCTGTTGTGGCCAGCACAAAACCTTCCGTCAATTCGATGTATTTTGTACATATCCTATACCAAAAGTTCCTTGAAAAATATTCTATATATCCTGTATAATTGTAACAAGAACACACTATTTTTACATATCCATACTGAAAGTTCCTTTGAAAAGATTCTAAAATCTAATAAAATTTTGATACGAATACGAACGTACATTTTGTATTGCACTTAACACTTCCTCCTGCTTCAACTTTGCCCTATTTTATTAGAAGTCACCGTTTCTTACTCTTCTCTTCTACTCATTCCTGTCCAAAGCACCTTCGTGACACAGTTCTTCCTCTCTCAAATCTTCTGCTATACAGTCCTTCCATCTTCTCTTTTGCCTTTCTCGTACTTCTGGAATTATAAGTTCCTATCTTGAGGCGAGGCCGCAAATGCAAGTCACTGGCGAGGGACACTTATATCACATACTTTCCACTTTGGTTCTGCACTTGCCACTGACATCTGTCAATTAGATTTTTTTGAATATACTCGTATCTGTTGTTTTCATAATTTTTGCAATGCTGACTGATTTTCGAAAGTTAATCTCTCTTAATCTCTCTATAACTCTATATCTATGGAATATGAAGAAAAATGTATAATCGAACCGTATAGAGAATAAGATATTCTTTCTATTGATAATCACATAAAATGTCGAAAATGATATTTAACTGCGATTTTTCAAGAAAAACTGTTAAAAACTTCAAATAAGGGTACTTCCGGTTGACCAATTATAACCAAAATCTAATCAGCTCTTCATATGGTTGTAAAGAAGAGGAATATGAAAGAATCATAATTTTTAGAATTGTAGTTTTGGAGTTATCGTCGGAGAAAAATTTGTCACACACACACACACGGACACACACACAGACACACACACAGACACACACACAGACACACACACAGACACACACACAGACACACACACAGACACACACACAGACACACACACGGACACACATACACACATACAGACATCATCTTAAAAATAGTACATTCGTATTGTAGGGACCCTAAAACGTGCTTATACATTAAAAACTCACCACCGAATTTTTTGACCAAAAACAATACCTTCCTTTTGACGGAAGGTAAAAATATTTACGTATTTTATTTTAATTCATAGAAATAGGCTTCATGGATCAAGGATATTTTAAATGTACGAAGAAATAATTTGTTGAAAATTTATCGACTTCGCAATGGCGGTTATTATTTCCAGGAGAGTATACTCGCCTACGAAATTTGCAGAAGGCACGTGAAAGATTGATTGACTTCAATGGGAATAGACCTTGTGGCTCTGTTGATTAGAGCAGCGTTTCTTAATCTATGGGTCGCGACTCAAATTTAGTTCGCGAAGGGTTTTGGATGGGTTGCTCAAACTATTTATGCCCGGTTTCTTCAGAGCAATTTAAGACTTAAGTTGTTACTTATTCCTAAGTTTCACCTTCACCAATATATACTCTCTTTTCTATGCGTTGTACCACCGAAAACTGTCAAAATGTGAGACGTAAGTAGCACTAAGTCGGTGACATGTTATATGTCAGTTGAACACGGTGACATGTTCAGTTGACATATCGGTAAGACGCGGTAAATGTTTTAAAGGCCTCCAGTTCTTGTAGAAAGCATGTTAAACAAAAAATTATTGTCAGATTAATTATCTATGGCGTCAGTTCAGTTCTACCAAGAGTTAAGCGTTGTACACTAACTTACATAACACCTGTATAAATAATTCATTTTTAATAAAGAACATAATATGTTTTTAATAATTAATTGAACTTTAAAATAATTACAATAGTTACTTATATTTATAAAACAAAAAAAATATTTTTAAATATTAACATATTACAGTTGGCAACTTGTGTGAGAAATAATTTCTCACACTTTAACCCACGATTGCGGGAAATGGATAAATTTTGGGCTTTGTAAAACATGGGAATGTGTGAAAAATAATTTCTCACATTTTCACCCACGATTGTGGGAAATGAATGACTTTCGGGCTTTGTAAAGCATGGGAAAAGTACAATTTTCTGTAGTCGTAGAAAAATAATTTTCCTTTATGGTATGTGGTATATTCGTACATAGGTATTCATTTTCTTATTTTAATACAAATAGACTACCTATTGTTTATAATAAGACATGTGTTTTTATTTTTTAAATAATTTTCTGCATAGTAGGTCGCGAGACCAATAATAGTTAAATTTGGGTCGCTACTTAAAAAGGTTAAGAAAAGCTGGATTAAAGCGTCTCACTGAGAAGGTCCAATGTTCACATCCCTGCGGGGTCGATAAATTTTCCATAAATTCATCTTTATTATATATTCAAAATATCCTTGATTCTATCATGCCCATTTCTATGAATTAAACATTTAGGTAGAATTGCAATTAATGATTATCAACGTATTTGATTTTACTTCAGTAACTTATTTCACAATTACCCAGCTCCATAATTTAATTTTAATTCCATATTTTTAATTTAACCTATGTACATTATGGTCATTTCAACCAGCTATAATAATAAAAATAATGTAATGTATTATCACGGCATTATCCATTGATGGGTGTGCCAATCTGCTTTGTACACAGATATCGGTAATGATGACATATTTGTACCGTGTGGGCGTTTACCAGGCGTTCTAATGCTGGCGTGGAGGCACTCTCCACCATAGGGTTTACTTTTCTAACATTCGAAATATTTCTTCTTGACATTGGTCAGGATGGAACCCAGTTCCCCATATTCGCGATCAGACACTCAGGCACGCGGCCACGAGACCCAATCTGATATAAAAAATATATTATAGAAACATGATTATTATTGACCAAAATATTTTTAGTCACAATAATATAATAAATTTATTTGGAATAAAATACTGTTTCGGAAAACTAATTTCACGAAAAATTTAAGATTTTATTTATTTTATACCAATGGAAAGAGAAAAAAATCTGTTATCTCCCGCCATTTAATTTTTATACGTAAATGAATACTTATAGGCTATCCAGCGAATCAAGCGGTTTACGTCATCATTTAGGGATTTTTGAAATTTTTTATATTTTTTTAAATATATTTTATTAACGGTATTTTATTGGTTTTGTTTATATTTATTATGTATTTGAAACCTTTAATAGAAATAATTATATTTGGAAATATTATTAAGTAAAATTTTGTTAATTTTTGCAAAATAACGTTTGATTATATTTTTTTAATATTGGTAATTCTGAACATGTATATTACTAAATATTATATGTCTACATTATACTTTTCAACCTGTATTGTGATTTCATTTTGTTTTTTGTATTGTTGTTCATTGACAAAATGTCAAATACTCTGTCATGTCAAATTCAAGAGCTTGAAGTTAATTTATTGACTTATTTTGAAAATGAAAAATAGTTTAGTGGGCTCTTACTTTCACTGAATTGTAATATTGAGGTAATATTTCGTTCTTTTATAGTAATAATTTGAAAATTAAATCTATATGTACAGCGTGTGGCAACCACTATACGCAATGTACAGAAACAGTTAGAAATTGTATGGTATGCAGTATTCTGTATTTTTTTTTTAAGGATCTCACATAATACTAGATAGTTTGTTGCATATACTACAAGAATGAAGTATTTATAACGGCGTAAGCAGTGTCGTTCAGAATATTTTAAATAAAATTGGATTTCGCTGGAAAAAAATTATACCAGACGTGTTACCTTTTTAAGAAAGATTTGGATTTATGAAGGCAACGCACAGATCATATATTAATCCGTTTTACAAGCTCATGTAAACTTTTTAACATATGACGTCATTGTTTCTAGTGATATTGTATTTATGACGTAAACCGCTTGATTCGCTGGATGGCCTATACCTATACTCTGTCTGTTTTAAGATTGCAGTGGTGGGCGGAGCTTGATGAGAGCGCTTTTCGCAATAACATTTTAAGGTTAAATATGAATGAAAGTTTTATTTCGATAAAATAATAATATTGGAATAATCGAAATATTCAGATATATCATTTGGAGATGGAACATCTTGAATATCATCCATTTGAGTACTATTTTCATCAGATATGCGAAATTGCAAGGATAATAACATATTTTTGACAGTTATTGACAGGTGATGTGTGTTTTGTATTTATATTAATCTTTTTACGTTATATTGTTAGTTTCTTATGCTAAACTGCATTCTTATAGCAGACAGAATATACACATTTACTAATACTGCAATGCAAACTATAAGTATTTGTTCCATTTACTATTTTCTTTTTAAAATGTCACTATTATTAATATGAAATGATTTGTTTTTTGACATTGGTCGCGTTCAGCCGCACCTAGCAGCTATCTAGCTGCTAGATAGCAGCGGTCGTGGTAATTCGACCCGTTCATAATGCTAGTACTGCCTAGTTCATATTTATTATTAAATATTATTTACCAGGTTCTGGATTTTCTGAACTATTATTTTTTAATTTTTCAAAATATCACGCGGCGAAATTAACATCTAAAAAAAATCTGTTGTGGCCACCACAAGACCTCTCGCCATTTCCATTTTATGTTATATAAATAATGTATTGCACTTCGCTACCGAACCGTCGTTTTGTAACATAAAAATTACAGAACTTTACCCAAATATTGTATTTTATTGTATTTAACATGTCTTCTGCACACATACAATTCTAATTATATCTTCTTTCTATTGTATGAGGAAGTTCCTATCTCAGAGATTCTTCCAATTCATTAACAAGATTGGCGGTATTTGTAATGGATACATGCAGGTTACCTATAATTTTAAATATTTAATTAATAAAACCATAAGAAAGATTAAATTTACTTCCCAGAAAAAGCTTTCAGAATGTAACTAAACTTTTGATTTTTGACACTGATATCTGTCATTTAAAAATTATGTTATAAACATTTGAATTTGTCAACTGGTTTCCTTAATGTAGTTTCGCCTACTCGACTTTTTATATCCCGATATTCTATATATTATAGTGTCTTTATCTCTAAATTTATAGAAGATATAATAAAAAATTTAAATGTATCAGATGTAGAATTTTGTTCTTTAAAAGGCGTAATATCAAAAATTTGCAAAAAATAATATTTAGAAGAATTTTTTTAAAAAACTACTACTTCCGGTTGTTCAATTGTTACCAAAACCTTTTCAGCTCTTCCCACGAATGTCAGATTGAAGAAACTGCAGTTAAATATTTTTTAAGTCTTATAGTTTTTGAGGAATCGTCCCTCCAACATCCATACATACACACACACACACACACACACACACACATACACACATCCACACACACACACAGACATCATCGTAAAAATGTTAAAATCGGTTTATATGGACCTTAAATCGTGCTTATTCACTTAAATCTCGATATGTGATTTTTAGCATGAATCCAATACCTCTCTTAGCGAGAGGTAATAAAACGTATTCTCACTTCATAATAAAATTTTATATTATATAATATGTAAAAGTTTACCAGATTGAATATGTTTGTGAATTTGTCTGCTTTCATTTACCAAATATGACATATTTTCATTTTCATATTGTATTATTTTATTTGAATTTGAATTTACTAGCGCCATATTTCCTATTTTTGACAGTTATAGCAGTACGCTAGGTCCAACCCATCGACCTTTTAACTAATGGACCAAGTGTGTCCTATTCTTTTATTGTTAGAATAATGCTCCAACATAAAAGGATAGAAATATATATTCTGTCCTTCGACAATACGGAAGTTCTCAGTTAAAGTATACTGCGCATGCGTTCGTACTCATAGTACATCTTTTTCAGCCATATGTAAACCTCTATACATCGCTCTCTATCACTAAATAGTTGTCAAAATCTATTTGACGTTTCGTGACTGTTTGTGTATTATTTTACTTTTTTGGAGAACATTTACAATTATTTCTGTCAACATATACGAATATGTGTTGTGAGGTGCATATGCGACAAAATAATGGGGAAACGGTTTTTTTGTGCAGTCAGCAGTACGTACGCCGTTTAGCTGTGTCATTTCATATGTAAGTTCTTATTAATTATTACTTGTTCCCTATAATATAATATGTGTATACAGTATATTGTATTAAAAATATATAATGAAAGTAATTATGCACAAAAAAATTAAATATATACTTTTAGCGATTATGTACCAAGTATAACAAGTTAGGGACAAATCAAATTTTTATTTTGCCGCGTTTTCTTAACTTCCGTTCTGTTGAAGGATAGAGATACTGTGTCTGCACCGTTATGGCGGGACAAGCATTTTGCTCGTACGCTGCGTCTATTAGTTTAAAGGTCGATGGTCCAACCTTTGGAAACTTATATGGCGAGTACCGGGCCTTTGCCACTAGTACTCAATTCCAGTTAATAGATGTCGCGAACGTCACTTTAAGAACTTTCATATTTTATTACTAAGCAACTATTGGTCCACGTATTTTTCCTGAGGTGTGAAATAAGGATGCGTGGGAAACATTTGCATTTGACGTAAATTTATGAATGTGACATATTTTGAATTGTGTTTTCGATTCTATCACGGTGCTATATAATTCACTTTGATTACTCATTGTAACATCTGTGTGTCCATTAGGCAAGTTTTTAATGTAATATTGTTTAATTGTAAGTGTTGAAAAGTTCATATAAATTATTCAATTCGTGTTTTCTTAAACCGTTATAATTATTTCAATGAATATTACATAATAATACTTTCAACGATGTTCGCTAGGTTAGCGAGCTAGCAGCTAGGCGCTGCTGAACGCGACCTTTGTCATACGTAATATAACAAGTGATATGATTATCATTGATGATATTTTCGAGTGGAACCGAGTTGCAGATTATATCCCGACCGACGCCAAATATTTCGAATTTTAATGGCACAAAAGTGACTTCTGCGATGCACTCTCTACGCCAGCAACGAGTGCCCGTGAGGTGACGCCTGGTAAGCGCCCGCACGGTACAAATATGTCATCATCATTCCCGATCTCTGCGATAAAGCAGTTTGTGGCACACTCAGAAATGGGTAATATGCCGTGATGATATATTTATTTATTATTTATATTTAATATGAATTTTTGTTAAAATTAACTGTAATGTCATAATGTTGTAAAAATCTCTTAGTATCACAAATATATATCAGGTGCTAATTTCTTTGTTTTTTATCATCGCTGTGATAGGCATGTAATTACGGAGATTCTGAATGCTGGTGACTTATGAATTATATTCTCATTTACATATATTTGAAATATGAACTGCGTAACTAAGGACTTGTGTTTTTTTTTTTATAAAATATAGGCTCCGAGATTTATAAATTATTATTTTTTAAATTTATCTGTAAAATATATAGAAAAATTATTAATGTATACCCGTATAAAATTCAATAATCCTTAATTTTCGTAACATAAATCGCGAAAAAATAACATTTAAAGGTATTTTTCGGAGAAAAACTATTTTGAGCTTCTAGTAAAGTGCCATTTACGGTTATCCGATTTACACCAAAGTCTAATGGCTTCTTATCATATTAGAATAGAGTTGAAACACATGGTTTCAAAATTTTCAGAATGATAGTATTTGAGTTAGAGCGTTAACAAAAACCTTACACACACATTCACACACACATACACAGACATCGTGAAAATGTTAAAATCGGATTCTAGAGACTTCAAAACGTGGTCATTTACCAAAATTTCGGTATGCGATTTTTAGCACGATCGCTATATCTTGCTTACCAAGGGTAGCGAGAGGTAAAAATGTTTATTTTTTTAAAGCAAAATCAATGGGGAAGTTTAGCGATTTTTTTTTATTATTTTATTCCATGGGAAATGACTTGAAAAATGATGTAACATGTTTTATTTTTTTCAAAAATGCCCAGATTTTCCGGAAAAGCAGATTTTAAGCTGTGATGACGTCGGTAGAGGCTTGGGGCAACGTATGTCGACTTATACACTGACGCACACGGTTGCGGTTACCAGTCACCACGCCAGTCACTTGAGACTGAGGTGTTGTTACGACCTACGTTCAAGTGGTTCGATTTCACCGTTCTGTCTGAGTTTGCGCATAACTGACTTGTGACGTACTTACAGTTTACCCAAAAAATATTAATTTTAAATAAATGGAGCAATAATTTTAATTTTTAATTTCAATTTCAGCAGTCATATTTGTGAGAAAATAGTATGTTGTATAGAATTTTTACCATGCTAAACTTCCCTATTATGGGTTCCATTTAAAATAAGAAAGTTGCTATTATGGCCATCTTGAAGTTTATTCTGAGATAGCTTTTAAGTTTGACTCATGAAATAATACAATTTTTATATGAAATATTTTTTATATCTTTTACAATAACGGAGTTTTGACAATTTATAAATTTGCAGTTAAAAAACTTTCAAATTGTTCGGAATTTAATTTTTTTTTAACGGAATCTAAATCAATACTGAAAACTGTACAACATTGCCCATTTAACCGACCTCGTAGCTCTTACAGTTTCCGAGATCCTAATGGTAAGCCACTTAATTCTGTATACCTACTCTTAAAGTTTAGTATACAGGTATAGAAACACCCTGTATATTATCAAATACTATTTATAGTAAGAATGCTATTTATAAAACTGTCTATTTAGAAGTCTTATTATTTTTATTTGTAATTGAATGACAGAATAGATACATATTTTATAAGAAACTTTTCTCATTTCAGACCTATCTTTTTCACACTTCAGTTATCAATTTGCGACAATCATTTCTGCTATGACAATGATACTAAAATGGGTTGCTCTGTAAGAGGATTATTTGAAAAGTTCCCGTCCTTATAATAAATTCAACTTCTTAATATGATATTTATGATGATTTAATACACTAGTATTTACTTATACAAGAACCAAACTCATAATGAATCGGCCGGTTTACACTTTCAACAAATTATAAAATCTACACAAATGGATAAAAATTTCTACAAAATTCTTTCGGCTACCTACTTTAAATATAGACTTACAACTTAACAAAACTGCGGGCCAATTCACTGGTGCTAATAGTTCGACCGGTATTTTAAGGGTCATATTTGAGTCTACATTTAGTTTCTACCGAGGTCTTTTACTTTTGGCACAATAAAAAGCAAATTCGTAAAAATTCAGTGCGTACAATAAAATCTACCTTGTAAGACATATGGGTATTGCTCATAAAGGCGATGTAACCCAATATTAAATGGTGGAATACTTAAATAACATATTCAGTTCTTGGAAGTTTAAAATCTATGTTTTAAACTAGTAAAAAAAATTGTATAACTTTCTCATCATTTACGTAGGTTTTATAATTTACTTGTAAAAGGACTGAACTAATATGAGATTGGGTTCGTACTTGGGTACCGTGACACTACCAATAAAATAACACAAAGTACTCGCATAATTTGACTTTTTGACTGTCCCATGTTCGTTGTTGAGCTTTCAGATTCACCGACTTGTAAAATTATCCGCGCACTTTGCGATTTCCATACATTTCAGCCAATTATTTCAGCTATTTTGTGTATTTTGCTTCCATAAAAGCAATGGAGAAATGGAAAACCAGAGTATTTTATACTAGATTTAGCTAGGAATGTTATGGAATAGTGCGAATACTTTTAATGGAACTATAATATTTCATAATTCATTGTCATTTATTGATATACCCTTCGGGCATATATGAAACACATTAATTCAGTGTATGTTTATTAGATATTGATTTTATTATGAATTAATTCAGTCCTAAAGCTGAACACAGAAATAACATTAGTTCGAATTATATTGGATAAAGGTGTCCAAAATTTTCATACAATATTATTATTAATTAATTAATTCATAAATGTATTATTAAACATCTTTTTCCGTCAAAAAGCGTAATGTACATATAAATAGTTATATTGAATAAAACATTCATCAGATTTAAATTATTTTTTCTTATTTTGTACGGTACAGTAATATACTATCGCACAGTAATGGGTTACCTACTTTACAACATTGCAACGGTTTTCTCATTAAAATACATTTTGACTCAAGGAATTGTGTATTTTTAATTTTTATTGTTTTTCTTCTAAATCGATCTCCAAAAATTAATATGTTTGGAGGTTGTAAGGCACAAAAACAATAACTGTCAAGTTACTTTGTTACTGACAATCAGACTACTATGTTTTTTTAGATGTTTTTAATCTAGTATATTATGCCGCAAAAAATCTAATTTTAATACTAATATAAAATACGAAAAAATAGTGTACTCACCGCGTCAAAAAAGTGATTTTATGTGCTCGTATGGCATTTAAATAGGTACTTGCTATCGCTCGTACTTAAACTTGCCATACTCGTCTGGTAAACTTTTACTTTTCTTAACTTGGTACGTAATATACTATTATGGATGTAGTTTCTTTTTATAACTTAGTAAATAATAGAATAAATTGCGAAATATTCAGGTAAGCATGTACCCATTTAAATTTTAAATACTGGACTATAGGAAATCCCAGAAGTACATTACTATAGGTGCGTTCTATCGGTTATGTAAACATAGGTATATTTTAGATAAAAACTGTAATCTAATCTTTTGACGGTCTTTTTAGAAAATAAATCTTTGAATGAAATATTAG
This sequence comes from Ophonus ardosiacus, assembly GCA_943142095.1. Taxonomy (NCBI): domain Eukaryota; kingdom Metazoa; phylum Arthropoda; class Insecta; order Coleoptera; family Carabidae; genus Ophonus; species Ophonus ardosiacus. Next base: position 37,651,059 of record OW964826.1, on the reverse strand, counting down.
CAGAAGATGTTGACAGTTACAAAATGATTGTTGTCGATGCTGATTACAATACAGAAACTGTGAATGATTATGATATTACTCCACTCTCCACAATGAAGTGCTGTTCTGTTCTATTTATTTGTTATTTGGCAATTACTTGCTATTGAGCGATCTATTGCTTTAAGAATATCCTTATTCTAGTAGGAATATTTCTGACACCGATAGAACGTACCGTATGTCTTGCTGAAAATAAATGGATATGCATAATATCAGATTAACAAAACAGGGGTGCATTTAAAATATTTTAAACATTTTTCGTTTATTTTGATTGTATCAAAATATTTTGACTTTTAAACTATTAGTTTAGCAATTTTAAGAAATAAGATTATTTTTAATATCCTTTAGCAGTAGTTCCGACTTGAGGGTTGCTCACAAAATAAAGTTAAAATATTAATATTGAAACTATAATTTAGAAGAGTTTATGATAAAGTTCTTTACTTGTTATTGCACCATGCTCACCTTGTTACACTATCCCCTCCTTAAGATATAAATATATCGCAAAATTGATATATTTATTCTTAATATCTGCTCACTGAAGGATAACCAACTCCTGAATTCTAAAAGCGTAAAACACAAAACGAAGCACATACATAACAAATGGCAAATTAAACATAAAACATATGCTGCAACTACATGAAACAAAATTCAAATAAACGAAAAACATAAATCAATGACACATAGAACATAAAAACATATGCCGCAAGCATACATAAACATAATGCACAAAAGCATAAAATTCAAATCAATGTCACATAAAACATATGTTGCAAACATATGAAACATAATGCACATAAACATAAATCAATGACTAATAAAACATATTGCAAATATTCAAAACACAAAACATAAAAATTGCAAAACCTGAAACGTAGCTAATGTACACAAAGTAGGGCTGTCAAAAGTATTCGGTTAACCGGTTAACCGGTTAATCGGTTAACCGGAAACCGGTTTTTCAATAATGAAATATTCGGCTAGCCGGTTAACCGGTTTTAGCCGGCTTTTAATCGGTTTATAGCCGGTTTTTAACCGGTTAATAGCCGGTTTTTTAACCGGTCAATAGCCGGTTTTTAACCGGTCAATAGCCGATTTTTAACCGGTCAATAGCCGGTTTTTAACCGGTTAGTAGCCGGTTTATAGCCGGTTTTTAATCGGTTTCTAACCGGTTCATAGCACTCTTTTTTTAAAAAAAAATTAACTATAACCTAACGTCTAAATAGCTCTTGACAAAATGCCATATATCAAAATAAATAAATTTCAAATGCTTATTGAAACTCAATGTTACCAACCTTAATTTGTTATTATTTCTTTTAATAATATTTTTGAAATAAAAGTAAATTACATTGAAATAGGAAATAATTCATTAGTCACGTGATATGTTTTCCGCCAATCAACATTCAGAATTTCCATAGTTACATGTCTATCACAGCGATGATAAAAAACAAAGAATATCACCTTATTTCTATTCGTTACTAACTGCTATGGCATTTTTACAACATTGACAGTTAATTTTAATAAAAATTCATTATATTCTCTCATTAAATATAAGCTCGTGATATTAATAATGAAGAAAGGGGTGAAAGGACCAAGCGTTGAATGGTTTATAGATGAAAACAAAAGGCATAAATGGTCCACGTGTATTGTAAAATTCTTTATTCGCAATCATTATAGTAATATACCGATTCCTAACCTTTTGGAGGTTGGGAAATACGTCATTCTTAACTTTAATGACATTCTCTTAGGTTGGAAATAATAGATTTTACCTCTTGGGTTGGAAACGTTTATGTAGAGTTTGCCTAGCAATATTGTCATAGATCCTTATAATAAAGTAAGTTAAAACAAATTTTAAGAGAGCTGTCAAAAAATATTAATAAAATTAAAGGTTAAAACTCATTGATTTATTTTGAAAATTATTGATTTAAAATGAGGATGATTGTGAATAAAATAAGATACATAACCTCGGTGGGAGTTTCATTACAGCCTCGCGCTTTATCTCACCTCGAGGCTTCGCCTCTCGGTAATATACATAAGCCCTCGGATGTAATGAAACATTTCCCACCTCGGATGTAATATACTATTATTACGGACGCTTCGGGCTTAGGGAAAGCCCATCTTCAGCAATCGTTGAATATACAGTAATAATTAAAATTTATGACAAAAATTTTTTAAAGTTGTATTAGACGCGATGATCTATATGAACAACATCGAAAACAATTTTAAATACAGCATTTCAACAACCTTCCGAATCAATACGGAGTTGGTGAAACATGAATAATAATCGAAGATATTGCTCGCATACCATATATACGTATATCATATACCATTGCTAAACAATAAATTGTCAAGATTTTAGTGCACACAGGGAAACTTTGCAAAGTTTACCGAAATTTCCCAAAGAAGAAGTACGATGTTTCCTAAAAGTTAACGGCGCCCTTAAAACTCGATACGTTTTGAGGAAACTTTTGAACATGCACCAAATTAAACGTTATAAACCGGTTTTCTGACCGGTTAAAAACATATTTTCCGACCGGTTAAAAACCGGTTTTTTGACCGGTTAAAAACCGGTTTTTTGACCGGCTAAAAACCGGTTTTTCTGACCGGTTAAAAATCGGCCGGTTATTGACTTAAAACCGGTTATTCGGTTTTTCGGTTAACCGGTCTGTAAACCGACGGTTAACCGGTTAGCAATTTCAGCAGATTTTGACAGCCCTAACACAAAGCATAAGAACTGAGATATTACATCGAACATCAACCGCAAAATTACAAGTACAAATAATTATTTTACATAAATAATTATTACTGAAAGGAGAAGGGATTATTTATTTCCTTAATTATTAATGAAATTTACTTTCCTAACATGCTACTTAATGTCCCTAAAACCTTATTTACCGACTCAAACTAAACACTAAAAAACCATCACACAGTTGTCATAAAAAAAACAAGGGTCACTGCACTATTACTATTGGGGGCGGCTTCGCGCATCTCAAGGGCCGTTTTCCAGGAATTTCAAACACACTCGGAGGCACTGGTTTGAAGGCGATGACGTCACTAGAACGTAAGACGACCTCACCAGTGGTATACTCTCCAAGGATGCGGCGTAAGTCTTGTACAGGTGGGCAGGTTACATTGTCCACGTCGAAATCTATGTCCATGTCACTACCATCAACGTCCTTCTCAAAGTCCATTTGCAGGTCCTTGTCGTGCAGATTGTTGTCATATACTGTGTCATCCCTATGTTCATCATCTACGTAGCTGTGTCCTTCAGCTACGTCGTCTTGGTGTTCATCCTCAGCCTCATCATCAGCTGTTTTCTCCGGCAGACAATTCTCTTCAGTGATTTTCCCTTCCTATACGCCCTCATCGTTACTCGCTGTGACGGCTGTTGTCGCACTTTGTCGACGTTGTGGACGCGGAATATCTACCACGGCATGCCGATCCTCTGCTGCTAGTAGCGACTCAATTTCAGCTAAACTGATCTTCGCTACTGGCAGCGCTGGTTCTCCAAGTCCCAACCGAAGCGTGGCCACTTGCCAGTGACACATACCCTAGATGCTCTGATGCTGCATGTACGTCCACGCTGACCCATAAGATCATGACGGGAAAAATGATGGCGGTAAGATGGTGCGTTCGGTGCGTCCTGCATAAGTTATTTCCAACCAACGCACCATATCTGCGCCAGTGATGGGCTGTTTATACGATGGATGGGAAGGGGGGGTTAGTACGCTTCTGTTTATCCTTCTCTTACCGAACGATAACTCTTTAACTAACTGGTAGACGGTTGCTGGTTTGGCCACCACTGGTTTATTGAGACGGAACACCCTTCATTCTCTCTTTCACTCTCACTAATACTTAACACTTGAACTGATGACTGATGATGAACATATCTTTTATCGATGGATGACGGACACACTTTATATTTCATTATACTAATTTTTATTTACACATATTTATTTACAAGTTAAACTGATTATTAACGGTTACTAAACATAATTAAATAAACTAAATCCTAAAGATGCCTTTGCACCTTTAGGCCTAAATGCTCGCGTTGCGCAGAACGCGAGCCAATACTAACACTTTACTCCATGACCTTACCGAATGAATCTTTTCTGAAGACTGACTTTAACAAACGGTTATCTCTTCAGTAGGGCATATCTGATGAGGGATGCAGGGGTTATCAGACAGCATCCATAGCTAAATAACAACCCTGCGCTTCAGCTTGCAATATAGTTAATTGGCAAAACAATAAATGTCTACGCGGTTGACATCTAGACTAAATAGACAGATGTAGGAAAAATTATTATTATTTCTAAACAGAATTTTGACTTACAAAGATAACAAAGTTAAAATATTAATATTGAAACTATAATTTAGAAGAATTTATAATAGAGTTCTTTACTTGTTATTGCACCATGCTCACTTTGTTACATTTAAATGCCTCCAAGTATTCCAGTGGTATTGAGTATAATTTTAATCTTCATTAACGGAATACATACAGATTAGTTTCCTTTCAAAATAACATTATAGGAAAAAAGTTATGAAAAGAAACCACATCCATGAAATAATTTACAAGCAACTTTCATTCGCTAGTCGAACTATACCCACTTTAACATGTAAAATCGTAATTTCGTTTTTCTACAACTATTTTAGATATAAAGCGTCAAATAAAAGTTGTAGAACATAAAATTCTACATCTGATTCAATAAGCAAAATTAATTTTGCATGTTTTATAACGGCAGAAATTAGGTATGAAAATGAAGACTATACCTACCACTGAAGGCGTTTACCAGGCGTCACCTTACTGTAGTTGTAGTAGAAAACTTGAAAGTAAAAACTATATTATATTTTACAATAACTTTTTTAAACTTAGATAGGTACCTAATCCATATATATTGTACTCTTAAAAATATAGAAAAAATCGAAAACAAAAATTGCTAATAGAGAAATATGGAAAAATTGCAAACAAGTCATGGGTCTCTATTAATAATTTTTTTAATTTGTTACAGTGGGATAGGACCCATTGCTCATTGTATTACTGAATCTGAAAATCAGGGATGTAGTCAGGATATTTTTGTAGGGTGGGCCAGTGGCGGGGTAAAAAATATTTAGGTGGGCCACTAATCAGAAAGTTTTGTACTGCTACTTACCTTTTTCATTAGAACACAAATAACCAAAATGTAATTTTTAGTCATACAATTTGTGAAGTATATACAGACGTATTCAAATAACAGAGATTTTGGACCCCACCCATGGCTATGTCCCTGTTGAAAATACAACAAAAAACAAGTGAAATCTATGATACATACATTACACAATACCCTGAACGATAATTCCAAAATATGCAGAGCAATAAATACAGATTTCATAAAATCATTCGTTTAAATTCATAAAAAAATCTGCTCATATTTCATTTTAACTTTTCAACAACATTCTCACTTTATATTCTATAATGAATATATCATTGTTCTATTAGCCAATACATCCTTGCGGTCCTTACAATATCTAGAGTTGAAAGTTGAACATAAAGGCAGTGAATGAAGGCCTGTAGGGACGGCAGTGTAAATTGTGTTAGGAGCGGCGACCCTGCAGATTTTATTAGTGGTAACTGCGTGATTATATTCGATCAATAAATGGTCAATCATAAACCCGTAAAGGCAGAGAGGATGGAAATAGATTGATCACAGAAAGATATATCAATATATTTTTACCTCCCATTACCCTAGGTAAGGGAGGTATAGGGATCGTACTAAAAAATCGCATATAGAGATTTTAGTGAATAAGCACGTTTTGATGTTCCCAAAATCCGATTTTAACATTTTTATAATAATGTCATTCTCTCTCTATGTGTGAGTGCGTGTGTATATATATTGTGACGATAGTCCCTATAGTCCAGTAAGAGTTTTCCCTCCTTTTGAAAACCTGTAGTTGTACCGTCACAGTTAGAATGTTTAGAATCGTGTATTTTACAATATATGTTGTTTATTTATTGTTTAATCTGAAAAGTAAGATGTATTTATAATATTGGTTAAATATTTAATGAAATACTGACCTGTAAAAGACAATATCCGGCTGTTATGATACAGCTACAAGAAAATGTATTTTATGTAAATATAGCATTGTGTATATTTGTAATTTAACTTACAATAGTGTTGTAAAACAATGTAACTCTCGTTTACACATTTGACTGCATTTTTGCATTTGTTTATCTCTAGAAGTTTTTGACAATTGTAGCCTTGTAAATTTTGACGTGTCGTGATTCACAACATGCCCGCGCATGGCGCACCGCACTTGTGAATGAAATTGTGATTTATTTGTAACACTGATTGCAAGTTATTTAATGCTGTAAAATGGAATTAGGGTAAAGAAATGTGACCAGAGAGTTTGTATAAATTTTATAAAAATATTATTTATCACTTGAAACAGTAGCGACCCCTGTACACTAAGTAAAATTACTCCCACCGCAGTTTTAATGAGAAGTACCGTTATTTTGGGTTTATAAGCCGGTGCAGAGCTCTCTGAAGCCAGAGCGGGTTCGTTGGAGCGAACAGCTCGAAAGAGTCGAGCAGTCGAGGATTCTGCTTAGGTCCTCTTGCGTAGGGCGAAGTCGAGTTCTGTGTTTCAGGCTCCTTCGAACCGCCGAGAAGTTGAGTTCTGTGTTTCAGGCTCCTTCGAACCGCCGAGAAGTTTAAGGGAGAGATACCCGCCGTGTTTAGGGTGAGTACGTCCGTACGTCTCGCCGCCGTCCGTTAGAGGAATCCGTCGTGTGTAAAGGCTGAGCCCGCCGTGTACATCGCGCCGTTGATGTATTTGTTTATTTATAAATTGTGTGTCTTTGTTGTACATGTCTTCGTATGTTACAATATATTTATTTAAACTACACCATTCTTTTCTGTTG